>JBBBDQ010001995.1:150000-300000 GCA_037127315.1 Ascarosepion bandense | reverse complement strand
TAGAGGATCATGGTGCTCCACAATTTTCTCTCCATTATAGATCTTAAAGAATTTAATCTTTTTGTGATTTCTCCTAAACCCTGTTCCACAATGATTTTAATGAAGCTCGCTTTCTCCCTCTCTCCCTCCATCTCTCTCTCTTTCTCTCTCCCTCAATTTCTCTCTCCCTCTCTCTTTTCCGCTCTCTCTTTCTCTCTCCCTCTCTCCCCCTCTCTCTCTCTCCCCCTCTCTCCCCCTCTCCCTCCCCATCCCCTCCTCCTCCCCTCTCTCTTTCACTCTCCCTCTCTCCCTCTCTCTCTTTATCTCCCCCTCTCTCTTTCTCTCTCTCCCTCCCTCCCTCTCTGTCGCGTGCGCGCGCTCTTAATACCTACCTTTTTTTAATGCATCTTTGATTATTTCAGTCAGTCAGTTAAGTGCCATACGTGATGCACGCTTGGGCGATCATGTCTCGAAAGAGACATGACAGACTGGACAGAAGATTTTCCCACAGTAGGTTGCCATTACTTTCTGCGGTAGACTGGTTGTCAACCAAGACTATAGAAGTCAATCTGCCCTGTTATTCAATCCGTAGCTGGAGGAAGATGTGACAGATTTTATTGTTATATTAACAAGCATTAATTAGTGGGGGATTAGTTTATTACTTCATTACAATAGAAAACCAATCCCCCACTTTATGACTAGTAGAAGCTTTACTTATTTCTCTAACTATTATATTCACTCAGTCAGTTAAGTGCCATACGTGATACACGCTTGGGCGATCATCTCTCGAAAGAGAAATGACAGTCTGGGCAGAAGATTTTCCCACAGTAGGTTGCCATTATTTTCTGCGGTAGACTGGTTGCCAACCAAGAACTTAATCTGTCCTGATATTTAACCCATAGCTGGAGGGAAAAGAGGGGCAATACCTTTCCCAAAGGTATTTGCACGTAAGTGAAAGTAATGCATTCATCTGGAATTCGAACTCGCCTCTCCAATTTCTCGTTTGAACCCGATATCCAGTGCACCACAACGCGCATAATCATAAAATGACAGAAATTGAAATATCTAGGAATATTGTAACAGTGGGTAGAAAGGGTGACACCGAAATCCGAAGGTGCAGTACAATTGGAAAGCTTTCGCTACAAAGAATTAGAATTAGTAGAGAGCCATGATCGTCCAAGTCCTATTATTATTTTGTTGGTTTTTAGTGTTTTTTTTTTTTGTGTGTGTGTGTGTGTGTGTGTTTGGTAAGCAGCTTACCAAAAACCAAGAAAATATAAGTGACAATAAAATGTCATTTGAGGCAACGGAGATGTGGTTCTACAGAAGGATATTGAGAATGCCATGGACGGATATGGTAATAAAAAAGTTTAAAAGAATGAGTGCTGAACTGTTACGTAATATCAATCATCCTATATAGCCATAAACTCTGGACGATTTCCTCACTGATTATAAAGAGGAAACGGGAGGCAAATGTGACATGGTTCTACAGAAGGATGCTGAGAATACCATGACTGGATGTGGTAAGAAAGAAGTTTTAAGGAAAAAGTGCTGAACTGTTACGTAATATCAGTCATCCTATATAGCAGTGAATGCTGGACAATTTATTCACAGATGAAAAGAGGAAACAAAAGGTAAATGTGACATGGTACTACAGAAGGATATTGAGAATGCCATGGACGGATATGGTAATAAAAAAGTTTAAAAGAATGAGTGCTGAACTGTTACGTAATATCAATCATCCTATATAGCCATAAACTCTGGACGATTTCCTCACTGATTATAAAGAGGAAACGGGAGGCAAATGTGACATGGTTCTACAGAAGGATGCTGAGAATACCATGACTGGATGTGGTAAGAAAGAAGTTTTAAGGAAAAAGTGCTGAACTGTTACGTAATATCAGTCATCCTATATAGCAGTGAATGCTGGACAATTTATTCACAGATGAAAAGAGGAAACAAAAGGTAAATGTGATATGGTACTACAGAAGGATATTGAGAATACTATGCACGAACCGTGCAAGCAAAGAGAAAATTTTAAAGTAAAGATTAATATACTTTAAATCAGGAGAGGTTAGAAATTTCTCTGGCATATAATGAGGAAAGAAGGCTTGGAAAATTTGACACTCACATAATATATCTAAGGTAAGGGGGACATGAGAAAAGAAAAAGCTAAAGAGTTTCTGTAAATGGGTGGCAGAACAAAGAATTGAAGAGATGATAAAAAGACTAAGATTTCTAAGCGCTACAAAGAAAAAGAAATGGTGGAGAGCCATGATCGTCGAAGTCCTATACGGGATTCTGAGTAGGGAGTAAATAGTTCTTGAAACGAAAGAAGGAAAAGCGAATGAGAGAGAGAGAGAGAGAGAGAGAAGGGGGGGGTAAGGAGAGAGAAAATAAGTAGTTGAATAAGGGAAACGAACGGAGAGATATTGGCCGCAGGGGTAAGGCTGTGTCAAGTCAGACCTAAGACTATGTCCTTCACTATCCGTTTTGGCCAAGGTGACCAGGTCGAGATAAGGAGATTCTGAAAAGGGAGACGAAAGAGGTCTTGAGACTCGACAACCCTTCCTACTTTATCCCTGCAAAATATTTCCGAGGCGTCAGCATTAAGATCTTGGAATGTTCATTTAATAAGTGCTTAATATTTCTTGAAAACAATAAACCAACGCCCACAATAACAAACAAACACACGCGCGCATACACATACACACACACACACACACACACACACACACACATATATATATATATATATATATATATATATATATTTTGCTCTACGTTACTTCCTCTTTGTTAATTCGATTTGGTTAGTTTGTATCGAGCACTTTTCTTTCTTTGTGGTTCGTTCCGTTTGAGGGGTTTTTTTTCTTTGCTGCGAGGTACTGTATGTATTGTCGGTACCCCACGGTTTTCTTTTTTTTCCCCCTCTTGTCCAACGCTTTATAGCGACGGACAGTAACGGAGTTAGATTCTGCCGGTTATTTGTGGTCCTCAAAGTTTACTTTTGTAAAATTTTAGGATTTAGATACGTACAGAGTCGGTCTTATTATATATATATATATATATATATATATATATATATATATGCGTATTTGGGCAGAAATCTTTCATTTAAACATGTTTCCTTAAAAACGACCGACAGTGAAGATTTTCTTAATTTTTGATTTAATTTTTCAGTATTCTTACATGTTTCCCTTTTGCTATATATATATATATATATATATATATATATATATATATATATATGAGTATGGATGTGAGGATGTATGTATGTATGAAAATATTTGTTTTTTAATCATTTCACCCCGAGCAAGGCGGAAATGCCACTAATGTGCGGGGGGCTACATAACTGTAAAAAGATTAATTAGAAAAGAGTGAGGAGTACAAACCAGTAAGAAAGGAGCAATAGAAAGAGAGAATGCAGGTGTGATGACAGTTACATAGGTGGAGGGAAAGGGAAGGATATACGGGGTGGGGAGAGAGCTAGAATCCAGTGGTTAATAGATGAGTATTGACATTGCATTTACATTCTTAGAGGTTGTAGCCATCAGGAAAGCAAGAATATGGGAGAGTTCCACAGGCAAGAAGTGCGAGAGAAGAAGCTGCAGGAGTAGAATTGTCGTCTGCATTTGGCTAACCTAACTGTGAATGGGTGGGACCCAGTTGCCAATCTGGTTGCACGAGTAAACACCTGTTGTGTAGGCACCTGTAACTTAAGTTCGTTGGAGCAGAAGCCATGAAAGTATTTATAGAACAGACAAAGGGAGGCCACATTTCGTCGGTGGGGAAGTGGCTGCAGTCGAGCCGCCAAGTCAGTACCTATCACATTACAGACTCTCCTTTGGAGCTTGTCGAGAACACTGAGGTGAACGGCAGGGGCGCCTGACCATAAATGACAGCAGTACTCCATGCACGGACGGATGGTTGACTTGTATAAATGCAAGATGGATTCAGGCGGAAAAACATCCTGGATTGGCATAATGACCCAACCTTCTTAGCAGTGGATTTAGCTATATGCATAATTTTGGAGTATATGTGAGAATTGTTGGCATACTTACATGTATATAACACTATTTATACGCTCGGAAATCTCGTCTTTACAAAATATATATATATATGTGAGTATACGAACGTAAGATTTGTATGTAGGCATGAATAAGTGCAGGTCTGTAAGTATATATAAGCATAAACACATGTATATGTGGGGATGTGTGCGCATGTGTGTATATGGATATAAGTTAGTATCCATGGGTGGGTTAATTTGTGGAGTTACACATACATACGTATCCATGGAATTAGAAGTAGGCGGTTCATGACTTAGTGGTCAATATCTTTGCGACTGGTTTAAATACTCCCAACTAATATAATGCCAATGCCTCTGTCCTGACTCTCTTTTTTCTTTTTTTCTTTTTCTTATTTCTTTTTTTTTCTTTTTTTTAATCTTTCTCTTCAGTTAGAGGAAATGCATATTCCGGCAATTTTTTTTTTGTTCCAAATGGAAGGAATATTGTGTGGTCTGATGAAATTAGCTAATTTAGCTCATTGAAATGAATTATAATTTATAACCAATTTAAATGACGCGTTGAGTTTTCCTTCATATATATATATATATATATATAAAAACTAGACTCCGTAAGTTTACACTAATCTAAACCTTCGAAAAAAGTGTTAACAAACAGAACCTAAATCCGTTAAAATCCGGCGTAATATGTCGTCGGATAATGGGGGAGAAAAAAAACCCCAAGCGGAACAAGAACAAAATGGCAAGTATCTGGAGGAAAGAAAAAACCCCAAAACGGAACCTAAACACCAGAAAAAGTGCTCAATACGAAAGTACGAAAATATAGTAGTAGAGCAAAAACACGAATATATATATATATATATATATATATATATATATATATACGAAACCGTAGACTGAAAGAAAAATGAATGGATCTAAGTCAAATTTTGATTTCCTGGTATCGATTTCAAATAAGTTTTTTTCGTCGTAAACTGAATTTTGAAGGCTAAATAAGTCCTCTGAGAAAATGGCACCATGGCTGAGACTAAGAACTACAATTATACCTACTTAGAGTCAAACCCGAAGCAAAAACGAAAATAAAAGGGCTGAAAAACTGATTTTGATCAGACCCGGTAGGATATCGGGGTAGCGATTTCCAATATCGGAGTCAAATAAGTCATCCAAGGATAGAACTGCAAGCTTGAAACTTCTGAATATCGTTTCTTATGTCTTTGTCTATGAGTGTATGAAATTTGATTAAAATCGGGCCACTCCTTCTATAACCCGATTTTTTTCGATTATCGATTTTCGATATTTATCGGAGGTACCTCGACACAAAACCTAGCTTAGAACACTCGCAGACGCTTATAGTACAACTGTGTAAATTTTCAAGAAAATCCGTTCAGCCGTTTCGGAGTCTATAGGTAATGGACAAACACACACACACACACACACACACACACACACACACACACATACAGACACACACAGAGACAAAGTTCCATTTATAAATAAGTTCAGATTCGACAGATATTTTTATTACGTAATGTTATTTTTAGTGGATACCTGCAATGTCAAAACCCATCTGTTATCCACTTGACTCCAGTTCTTTCTACATCACCCTGTATATCTTGTTCTTTTCCTTTCTCTCTACCTTCGCAACCCTAAATGACGCCAAACGGTTCTTTGCTGAGAGAATGCGGCAGCGTATAGCTGACCGCAAGTTCGGCTCCAAGGACTACTGGAGGATTTGCAAACGAGTGCTCAACAATAGGAAATACTCAATACCTCCTTTAATCCATGAATTTGAGTTTCTCACGTCATCTGCGGACAAAGCTGAGTGCTTTGCCCGCAGATTCTCATCCAACTCCACATTTGACTCGTCCGGAGTACACCCACCCTATTAGAACTGAGGCCAAACTGCACGACGTATATATTACCCGAGTATCCCGAGTAATTTCAAAACTCGACCCCCATAAAGCGTATTGAGACGATGGAATCCCGGTGATAGTCCTTAAGAGGTGTGCTCCTGAACTTTCCCCTGTCCTCTCTAAACTATTTAACTACTGTCTTTCTGCTTCCTGCTTTCCTGCATGCTGGAAGTTCTCTTCAGTCGTTCCTGTATTTAAGAATTGTGGTGAACCCTCGAACCCATCCAACTATCGCCCTATCAGTCTTCTACCGATATTCGGGAAAGTATTCGAGGCCATAATCAATGCTGAAATAGTTCATCATCTCACTGCCCACAAACACTTCTCTGACAGGCAATATGGCTTCCGCTTTGCCAGGTTCACGGCCGACCTGCTAACAACCGTAACGGAGTACATGCTACAGGCCCTTGATGAGTCTGACGAGGCACGCGCGGTTGCTCTGTACATCTCCAAGGCTTTCGACAGGGTTTGGCACTCTGGCCTCCTATGCAAACTACGGGGTTACGGTATTACAGGTCGCCTGCTCGACCTAATCCAATCTTTTCTAAATAACCGCAAAATGAAGGTTGTTTTGAATGGGCGTGCCTCTTCATCCTACAGCACGAATGCTGGTGTCCCACAGGGCTCTATCCTCTATACCATGAACATCGAATGAACTTAAATCCAAATCTATTAAACTATCATTCTAGCATTCACTGCCATATTGTAGAACAAAAATAAATATATAAATATCTATCTATCTATCTATCTATCTATCTATCTATCTATCTATCTATCTATCTAGGCAATTCTCTTGATATCTATTAAATTATATATATTAAAATTATATATATTAAAATGATATATATTAAAATTCAAATTAGAAAAGTATATATATATATATATATATATATATATATTATATATATTATATATATTAAAATTATATATATTAAAATTATATATATTAAAATTCAAATTAGAAACGTATTTCTCGCGAAATACGTTTTTAATAACTTTTTAATAACGTTTCCTATACATATTAAAACAGTATACGGGGATCATCACATCACTCTGTTATTTGGACCCTATATATATATATATGAAGTGAATTGCATAGGTAGATACATATGAAGATAATTGGATAGTGAGATAGATAGTTGATTTACTAAGCGCCGTTTAGATGTGGCACTAGGCTGAAATGATGGGGTATACAGTGAGAATCGAACTCACTACTCAGTTGTAATAAGTTCTAGCGAGACAAGCTTGCTTACCATTAAACCACGTCGAGGTGTCCAGGAAGAGACTTAGATAAATAGATAGATAGGAAGTCAATTGGATAAATAGCTAGATATGAAAAGAATTGCCTACATAGATAGATAGATAGATAGATAGATAGATAGATAGATAGATAGATAGATAGATAGATAGATAGATAGATAATGAACAGAATGAGATAGATAGATAGATAGATAGATAGATAGATATGATAGAAGAGAATTGCCTAGATAGATAGATAGATAGATAGATAGATAGATAGATAGATAGATAGATATGAAGAGAATTGCCTAGATAGATAGATAGATAGATAGATAGATAGATAGATAGATAGATAGATATGATATGAAGAGAATTGCCTAGATAGATAGATAGATAGATAGATAGATAGATAGATGAGATAGATAGATATGAAGAGAATTGCCTAGATAGATATATAGATAGATATATAGACAGATAGATATATAGATAGATAGATATCAAGAGAATTGCCTAGATAGATAGATAGATAGATAGATAGATAGATAGATAGATGCTTAGATGGATAGATAGATAGATGCTTAGATTGATAGATAGATAGATGCTTAGATAGATAGATAGATAGATAGATAGATAGATAGATAGATATGAACAGTGTGAGATAGATAGATAGATAGATAGATAGATAGATAGATAGATAGATATCAAGAGAATTGCCTAGATAGATAGATACATAGATACATAGATAGATAGATAGATAGATAGATAGATATGAAGAGAATTGCCTAGATAGATAGATAGATAGATAGATAGATAGATAGATAGATAGATAGATAGATAGATATGAAGAGAATTGCCTAGATAGATAGATAGATAGATAGATAGATAGATAGATAGATAGATATGAAGAGAATTGACCTAGATAGATAGATAGATAGATAGATAGATAGATAGATAGATAGATAGATAGATATGAACAGACTGAGATAGATAGAGAGATAGATAGATAGATAGATAGATAGATAGATAGATAGATAGATAGATAGATAGATAGATAGATAGATAGATAGATAGATGTTAGATAGATAGATAGATAGATAGATAGATAGATAGATAGATAGATAGATAGATAGATATAAATATCAGAAAAAGATGAACGTTACATATATTTTCTGTAATGAATATTTGAAAATCATAATTCGCTAAGTCACTATAACTTAATCAGGGTTCTTAATTTCTATGTATTTACTTGTAAAGATATTTAAAAGTAGGTTGGCTTATTTATATCAATGACATCGGTGTCAGTAAAGCTATTAAAGAAATAACATTCATCTTTCTCTTTCACTCATCTCATGGAAAAGATATTTGTCGTCTGCCACCCCTGGAGGGAGGAAATTCAGGACTATGGCCGCCATTAACTGACTATTGTCGGTCAATCATCATGAAGCATCACTTAGCAACAACAGATGTGTGGAGCTGTGGCGGACATCATGCCTGAGGCGTTGGATTCGCTGACCCACACCAAAGAATGGCATGGGAACAAACCATAGAGACTCTGTTGCCTAACAGGCTTAAATTAATCTCACCAGACGGGAGAGTGATCCACAATGTTAGCCTACAAGTGGGCGGTATATCTTCATTGGCGTTGTTGAACACCGCTTTTAAATTGCTTGTCTGTGAATAATTATCTGCTTCGTTTTGGATGCTTGTCTTGAATTTCTGAAGAATTACATTCTTTGATTTCAACTGATAATTTAAAAACTCTGCTATTCAGAATGAGAAGTAACGGGATTAATGACCTATAAGTCAGTCAGTTAAGTGCCATACGGGAGACACGCTTTGGGCGATCATGTCTCGAAAGAGACATAACTGACTAAGCAGAAGATTATCAAGCAGTAGGTTGCCATTACTTTCTGCGGTAGACTGGTTGCCAGCCAAGGCTACAGAACCCAATCTGTCCTGCTATTTAAGCCATGGTTGGAGGGAGAAGAGACGGATTTTATCATTATATTAATAAGTATTCATTAGTGGGGGATCAGTTTCTTAATTAATAACAATATAAAACCGATCCCCCACTTTATGACCAGTAGAAGGTTTACTTATTTCTCTATTATATTCAGTCAGTCAATTAAGTGCCATACGGGATACACGCTTTGGGCGATCATGTCTCGAAAGAGCAGACTGACTGAGCAGAAGATTATCAAGCAGTAGGTTGCCATTACTTTCTGCGGTAGACTGGTTGCCAGCCAAGGCTATAGAACCCAATCTGTCCTGCTATTTAAGCCATGGTTGGAGGGAGAAGAGACGGATTTTATCATTATATTAATAGGTATTCATTAGTGGGGGATTAGTTTATTAATTAATAACAACAGAAAATCGATCCCCCACTTTATGACCAGCAGAAGGTTTACTTATTTCTCTAACTATTATATTCAGTCAGTCAATTAAGTGCCATACGGGATACACGCTTTGGGCGATCATGTCTCGAAAGAGCAGACTGACTGAGCAGAAGATTATCAAGCAGTAGGTTGCCATTACTTTCTGAGGTAGACTGGTTGCCAGCCAAGGCTATAGAACCCAATTGAACAGGTGTAGAGGCTCATCCCTTGTTCCTTGTTTAGGATGTAGTTTCCGGCTTTCTCTTTTCCAATTTATTTTTTTTCAATTGGAGTAGATAGACTGAACTATCGCCCGGTTCACACTCCACCCACGTCTATTGAACAGGTGAAGAGGCTCATCTTCTCACTTTGTTATTTTTTTTTTCAAAATTCATATTTAAGGCCGAAACATAATTCGCATTGTAAGAGCGTTCCCCATCTAAGATTTTGATCGGGCTCTACACTGCTTAACTTCAGTTGTCAAACGATTACTGGTGATTTCATCGCGATTTGACTGTAAGGCAAGATCTGTTCTGCTTTGATAGCATTAATATTTAAACAAAGGCTTAACTTGGTCCTGAGTAGACAATAAACTGCATCCGGCAGCAAGGCCTCTTATGGGGAGGTTGTGAGGAGCAAGGAACCACCACTTAATTGCTGTTGTTCTCAGGTCCACCCTGATCCAGAGTGGTAGCACCTGTTAGGGTCCTAGCCATGAACAAATAGTTTATTCCAAAATTGGGGACAAAACACTTTCATAGCATAAAAAAAGATTTTTGTAGTAAAAATTTCAGGAATACATTTTTGAAGGAAAAAAATATTACCAGCAATAAACTTTTGAGGGAAAAAAGTATTACCAGCAATACATTTTTTGAAGGAAAATGAAATATTACCGGCAATATGTTTTTGGGAAAAAAAATACATACCAGTAATACAGCTAATTCTCAACAAAAACAACTTTAAAAAATACGTCAAAGAAAGCTGATTTACAAACTTATTTCTTACAAAATATATACATTCTATTCATATTAATCTATTTTAGAAATCTTGTCGGTATTAAAAGAGTGCTAGACTGCTACGTGATGTCAGTTCTTCAATACGGCTGTGAATGCTGGACAATATCATCGAAAATGAGGAAAAAACTGGAAGCGGCCGAAATGTGGTTCTACAGAAGGATGCTACGGATATCGTGGACTGAGCATACAAGCAACGACGAAGTGTTAGAAAGAATGGCAACAAAAAGGAAATTGATGCTGAGCATCAGGAAGAGACAACTGAAGTTCCTGGGACATGCAATGAGGAAGGAGAGCCTGGAGAACCTGATACTGACTGGACAGATAGAAGGAAGGAGAGACAGAGGAAGGCAGCTGATAACATATTTGCAGGGTCTGATCAGGTGGATGACGGAACGGGGGTTGCCAGGAGCAACAGGAGCAAACATACTAAGAGCCACAAGGGATAGGGAGACGTGGAGATCCATGATCGCCTACGTCCTGAAGGGACAGGGCACATAGAAGAAGAAGGTTGATATAACGTAAAACAAACCAGACCAAGCCAAAGGCTCAACTATTTAGATTATGTACTTTTAAATTTTTTTTCCGCCAGAAAAAAGGGGGGGGGGTGATAATTCCCCTCCTGTGAGTTTGTTGCCACATGTTTAAAATTAAAACAGTATTTCTTTCAAGTATTTGCTTACGTTTTGATTTTCCTGTTTTTTCTAAACTTCTCTCTCTTCATATTTTAATCAAAGAGAACAGATTTTTTTTATGAATTTTCATACTTTATTGTATTTCTACGTAAATCTTTGGAACTTTGTATAAGATTACACCCTAATCTTTATTTGGTAAAAATTTCATTGCTAATCATGTATAACTTTTTAAGTAATACAAATATTTATGTCTTTGTTGTTTCCGTTTTTTATATTATGGCCGCTACCTTTCCTTTCCTTAAGTTTTGTCCAGTAGCTTATTTCCTTTGTTCTATTGAATATTTATTTACTAAAAAAACTATAATGTAAATTTTTGTAACTTTGTATAATATTTATGCATTACACCCTAATATTTATCTAATTTCATTTCTAATCATGCATTACTTTTTAAGTAATACACATATTCTAAACTTCTCTCTCTTCATCTTCTTTTATGTGCCCTGTTCCTTCAGGACGCAGGCGATCATGGTTCTCCACGTCTCCCTATCCCTTGTGGCTCTTAGTATGTTTGCTCCTGTTACATCTCGCAACCCCCGTTCCGTCATCCACCTGATCAGGCCCTGCAATTATGTTATCCGCTGCCTTCCTCTGTGTCTTTTTCCTTCTATCTGGCCTGTCAGTATCAGATTCTCTAAGCCCTCCTTCTTCATTACATACCCCAGGAACTTCAATTGTATCTTCCTGATGCTCACAATTAATTTCCTTTTGGTTGCCATTCTTTCCAACACTTCATCGTTGTTTGCATACATGGTCCACGACATCCGCAGCATCCTTCTGTAGAACCACATTTCTACTGCTTCAAGTTTTGTCCTCATTTTCGAATACTTTGCTGGCAGTCCGACTTGGAATCACTTGAATAAGTATGCCATATTATTTTGTTTTGCTTTCTTCTCCGTTTTTGCCCAATATTTTTGCTTAATTTTAAAACTTTTCATGTCTAACTGTAGGTTTGATTTTATTTTTAGAAAAATTTTTGACTGGACTTTAACTAAGTTAAAACTTAATAAGTGAACTTTTTTTTCTTTTTTTCTTTCCAAATCTTTCACTTTTTTTTCTTTTCTCTTTTTTGTTTTGTTTTCAATTAGAGTAGATAGACTGAACTATCGCCCGGTTCACACTCCACCCACGTCTATTGAAGAGGCTCATCCCTTGTTTCCTGTTTAGGATGTGGTTCCCGGCTTTTCTTTTTTTTCTTTTTTTCTCCCCCCCCCCCCATAATCTCCTTTCACTTTTTTCTCTTTTTTTTGTTTTCAATTGGAGTAGATAGACTAAATTATCGCCCGGTTCACACTCCACCCACGTCTATTGAACAGGTTAAGAGGCTCATCCCTTGTTCCATGTTTAGGATGTGGTTTCCGGCTTTATCTTTTCCAATCTTTTCACTATTACGTAGCCCCCTGCACATCAGTGGCGTTACCGCCTTGCTCGGGGTGATACGATTAAAAAAAAAAAAAGCAAAGATGAACTCGTCCGAATCATCCTAATTTTTTTTCATTCTTTCATTGATGTAACTGCAATATAGGTAATTATTAAATATTTATAAATTCATTTGATGCACATGTTATTGTGCAGTATTAACAAAAGAACCATTCTATTTTCATTTGCAATTATTCACTTGGCAATAAATATTAAAAAATAGTATGAAATACATAATTTTTTCAAGCACTGGAGTGCCCTAACAATTATGGTCGATAGTGTATATATATATATATATATATATATATATATTATTGTTATTATAATTTTGGATGAACAAGCCCGCGAAAATACCCTCGTTTATAGCTGCAGCGCTTCGGGAAAATTATAAACAATGGTAATTTACTGGTTTGAGAACATTTCTTGTTGCTTTCTTCGGCTGCTCTGTTGGCCAGTGGCAGGCAGCTCAAATCGCGCCGATCTGGAAAGGAAACATTTGAGGGTTGGGGCACTTCAGATTGTTGATTGTCCTAACTGCCTTGAATGCGAAAACGAGGCAAAGGTGCAGCATTCCGGTCAAAAGGTCAAGCGTTACCATTACACCCCACCCTATTGTCCATCTCAACCCTTCACTTTATGGCATTTATAATAATAATATAAACATTAAAACAATAAATAAAAACACCTCATCGCGGACTCGCGAAATCCTGCTTATTCTCAAGTGGGGAGTGGAATATTAGTGGGGAGGGTTTGAAAGAAAATTTGGAATATAATAAGCGTGCTTAGAATAGTTTTTTTTTTATCATTTCACCCTAAGCAAGGCGGGACTGCCACTAATGCGCAAGGGGTTACAATCAGAGAAATGACTCGGTACAGAGGGTATTGAAAGAATAAATGATGAAAGGAATCCAATTGACGTTGCATTTAGATTTTTGAAGGTTGTAGCGATCTGGAAAGCAAGTAAACGGGAGGGAGTTTCATTGGCGGGACGTGCGAGAAAAGAAACTGTTGGAGTAGAAGTAACAGTTACATTTTCACTATTTCATTGGTAAAAGGATGGAATCTGGATGCCAGTCTAGTAGCATGCTTAAATTCACGTAGTCTGGGAACTAGGGGAAAAAGCGTATCAGAGTAGTTGCCATGAAAATATTTGTAGAAAAGACAGAGAGAAGTCATGTCACATCGGTGAAAAAGTGACTGAGATCAGGACCAATTATATTGCATATTGTAGCCGCCAATATTGAATCCTGCTTGGCCTACTATTTTTCCCAGAATTAATTCACTGTATCAGTCAGTTAAGTGCTATACGTGATACACGCTTGGGCGATCATGTCTCGAAAGAGACATGACTGACTGGGCAGAAGATTATCCTGCAGGAGGTTGCCATTGCTTTCTGCGGTAGACTGGTTGCCGACCAAGGCTATAGAACCCAATCTGTCTTGCTATTTAACCCATAACTGGAAGGAATAGATGGATTAATACCTTTCCCAAGGGTATTTGCGCGTAAGTGAATACAATGGATTCAACTGGAATTCGAACTCGGCTCCGCGGCTTCTCGTTCCGAGTCGATATTCACTGTATAGGTTGCATTAATCTAGAGAGACGACACCTCTTTGTTTTATGATTCTTTATAGTCTTCCTAGAATCACTTGCTTATTCTTTCAAATTTCTGGAGATTGGCTATATAACAATCCCGATAGTATATACACTACCGGCCATAATTAGCAGATATTGAAAGGAAAACTACAAGACCTCCTACAGAAGGTAGCTGAAGAGGGTGACAAGAAAGGACTACAAATAAAGTGCAAGAAAACGGAATGCATGGTCATCAGCAAAAAGAGCAGCCCAAAATGCCAAATACAGATGGGAGACACTAAAATCAAGCAGGTATAAAAAATTTAAATACCTGGGAAGTATTCTAACAGAATACGAAAAGAGATCCGAAGGCGAATTGGCATGGCGAAAGACGCGTTCCAGAAGCTGAGTAAAGTATTATGACAGGAAACTTTCACTAGAAACAAAGAACAACATACTGGATCGCTATATGAAGTCAGGTCTTCAATATGGCAGTGAATGTTGGACAATATCTTCAAAGATAAAGGGAAAACTTGAAGCAACCGAAATCTGGTTCTACAGAAGCATACTGGATATAAAGTGGGGGATCAATTCCATATTACAACCAATATATAAACTGACCCCTCACTTTGTGGTCACAGCAATTTCTATACATTTATATTCCTGAGATCCAAAAGCACAAGGATGCATTCCAGAAGTTGAGTAAAGTATTAAGACACAGGAAACTTTCACTAGAAACAAAGAAGAGAGTACTGGATTGCTATGTGATGACAGTTCTTCATAATGGCAATGAATGATAGACTGTCTTTCATTATTTTCTGTTGTTCTGCAACAGTAGGAACACATATTTTTTTTATTTTTATAATCGTGTCGCCCCAAGCAAAGGCATTTTACTGCCACTGTTGCGCAGGGGTTACATAGGGGAAGTGATGAGAAAGAGTGATTAGATATAGAAAATGTCAGAAGGAGGGTGATAGACGGGTAAGGTTTGGGCGTTTTCTGATGAGCTGATTTAGTTTTCCTATTTTGTTTGCTTGTATTCATATTAGTTTATTTATAGTGAGAGGTCTATATTAGCATCAGACGGTCACAGTATGCAGCATGTGTAGGATGGAGACTGACGCAGCTTACAGCTTAATGTGGCCTCGGGGTTGCTTATCCATGCGCGATATGGCACTACAGCAACCCCGATATTATTCGACTGTTGATCACAGCAGCCTCTCAAGACGCTACCCAAGAGTTCGGGCTCCTAATTGCCAGTCAGAAGCAGCAACCAGGAAACTGTCAACCCGGTACCCTCGGAATGAAGAGACGTTGCCACCATACTCAAATACTGCAAAGAGATTGCGACTGAACTAACACAAAGACCGAAGGAGAAGAAAAGAGAACCGGGAACCCCTTCCTAAACAAGAAACAAGGCTGGAAACACCTCTACTCCTGTTCAAAAGAAGAGGGTGGAGTTTAAAACCGGGCGATAGTAGGTAGTATCTACTCCAATTCAACAAAAAAAATTAGTAAGTTTTAACTTAGTATAAGTCGAGAGAAGCCTTCAAAGCCAAACTAATTTACAGAACCTTCTCTAGTTATGAGAAAGAGTGACAGGTTACAGGGGTGTCAGGAAGAGGGTAGGAGAAAGATGAGAATACTGATGAGAGTGGAGTGGACGAAGAAAGAAGCATGAGAGAGATGCAGGTTAGTGAGATAGGAGATGACTATTGACTTTACATTTGAATTGTTGGAGATTGTAGCTGTCGGGAAACCAAGTAAACGGAATGGAATTCCACAGGCGGGAAGTGCGAGAAAAGAAGCTGTTAGAGTAGAAATTTCAGTTACATTTTATCGGTTTCACAGTAAAAGTGTTGGATCTAGTTGATAATCTTGTTGTTCGAGCAAATTCATATATGGGAAGTACCAGTGAGCTAAGTTCATCTGAGCAGAAGTCGTGAAAGTATTTGTAGAAGAGACACAGGGAAGCCACATTGCGCCGGTGAGAATGTGACTGTATCCGAGCTGCCAAGTCGGGATCGATCACATTATGTAGTAAAGTTGTGGGCTGTACCATAGATTGGGTGTGGCATGAGACCCTTGCACTGTCTCTGTCTACGCATTAAAATTGCAATGCAAAATCGACTCGTTTTTTTCCCGACGAAACTCCTGAAGTCTGATTGATTGATTGGTTCGTTTTCTACGGTTTACCAACACTTTTCAGGTTATTGAAAGACAAAAACTATTTTTATTATAAGAACCTTTTTCGTGATAATAATGATTTAGTGGTAAAAGTATTACTAATTAATCCATTGGCAGAGTGAGTATCGTTGGATTGATACCTTTCCCGAAGTTATTTTCGCATAAGTGAATATAATGTACCCAAGTGGAATTAGAACTTAATTTTCTGATTAAAAAATCCGAGCCAGTACTATTGAACCACGTGTACGCCTGAACTTACATTATCTGATATTCCAACGCAGTCACCAATTTCGGTACTGAACCCTGGAACAGGTGTTTCAGGGTGATGTGGCTGTAAATCCTACGAAATATGAGATAATATTTTAGAAGACAGCGAATATTCTTCAAAAGGTATTGATACGTCTCTTCCCTCCAGTTATGGATTAAATAACAAGAGAAATTCTGTTCTATAGACTTGGCTGGCAACCAATCTATCGCAGAAAGTAATATACTGCAGGATAATCTTTCGAGACATGATCGCCCAAGTGTGTATCACGTATTTGCTATAAAATGTATCGTTGGTTCTTCTTCTATGTACCTTGTTCTTTCAGGACGTAGGCGATCATAGCCTTCCACGTTTCCCTATCTCTGTTGGCTCTTAGCACGCTTTCGGCTGTAACGTCTCGCAGCGCCTGCTCTGTCATTCACCTGCTCAGGCCCTTCAAATATGGTATCCGCTGCTTTCCCCTGTCTCTTTTTTTCCTCTATCTGGCCTGTTAGTATCATGTTCTCCAAGCCCTCCTTCCTCATTGCATGTCCCAGTAACTTAAGTTGTCTCTTCTTAATGCTCAGTATTAATTTCCTTTCCATTCTTTCCAACACCTTGTCATTGCTCACATGCTCGGTCCATGATATCCGCAGCATCCTTCTGTAGAACCACATTTCAGTTGTTTTTTCTTCATCTTTGATGATATTGTCCAGCATTCACTGCCATATTGAAGAACTTACATCACATAGCAATCCAGTACTCTTTTCTTTGTGTCGTGTAAAAGATTCCTGTCTCTTTATACTTTACTCAACTTCTGGAATGCATCCTTTTGCTTTTGGATCTCAGGAATATAAATGTATAGAAACTGCTGTGACCACAAAGTGAGGGGTCAGTTTATACATTGGTTGTAATATGGAATTGATCCTCCACTTTATATCCGGTACGCTTCTGTAGAACCAGATTTTGGTTGCTTCAAGTTTTTCCTTCATCTTTGAAGATATTGTCCAACATTCACTGCCATATTGAAGCACTTACATCACATAGCAATCCAGTACTCTCTTCTTTGTTTCTAGTGAAATCTGTGTCTTAATACTTTACTCAGCTTCTGGAACGCGTCTTTCGCCATGCCAATTCTCCTTTGGATCTCTATGTCGCCTTTTTTTGTTTTCAGTTAGAACACTTCCCAGATATTTCAATTTTTCGGACCTGCTTGATTTTAACATTCTCCACCTGTATTTGTCATTTTGGGCTCCTCTGTTTGCTTATGACCATGCATTCGGTTTTCTTATGTATTTTTATGCTTTCTTAGTATTTTATATTGAGGTTAACTATTTTCTCATAGTTGGGACCTTAACATTAGACTTTGATTTGTACATATGCATTCATTAGACCTTTGTACATAAGCATTCATTAGACTGTCAACTATCACAAGCAATCTCTCCTACCCTCCCTCATAAGCATGGACCAAGCGAGTCTCCCTGAGAGCAATATACTTCGCCTACTCGGCCTTACCCTATCTTGCGACCTCAAGTGGAATCATTACATTGAGTCAATACCTAAATCCACTGCTAGGAAGGTTGAGTCACTGTGTTGGGCCAGGAGGTTTTTTCCGCCTGCATCTATCTTGTACATATACAAATCAACCAGCCGTCCGTGCATAGAATACTGCTATCATATATAGTCAGGCACCCCTACTGTTCATTTCAGTGTTACTGACAGGCTACAAAAGAGAATCTGTAACGTCATAGGCTCCGACTTGGCGGATCGACTCCAGCCAATTTATCACCGGCGGGATGTGGCTTCCTTCTGTCTAATCTAGAGATATTTTCATGGCTTCTGCTCCGACGAACTTAAGTCATGTGCAAGAATTTGCTCGAGCAACCAGACTGGCAACAAGACGCCACTCATTATCAGTTAGATCAACCAAATGCAGTCGACAATTCTACTCCAACAGCTTCTTTTCTCGCACTTCCCGCCTGTGGAACTCGCTTCCATATTCTTGCTTTCCTGACGGCTACAACCTCCAGCAATGCCAATACTCATCTCTTAACCACTTGACTCTAGTTCTTTCCACACCACCCTGTATATCTTTTCCTTTCTCTCCACCTTTGTAACTGTCATCACGCCTGTATTGCCATCTTTCTCTTGCTCCTTTCTAACTGGTTCGTCTTTCTCGTCACTCTTTTCACTCTCTCCTATCTAATCTTTTTTCTCTTATGTACCTCCCTGTACATCAGGGGCGTTATCACCTTGCTCGGGGTGATACGATTAAATTAAATGACGAACAATACATTTTATAACAAAATTACAGACAATACATTTTATCTATAGTTAAAGGCATACAATTGAATTCAAAATATTTAGATTTCAGCATTAAATAACGAAGCGATTTGGTTGATCTAACTGTGAATGGGTGAGACCCAGTTGCCAGTCTGGTTACACGAGTAAACACCTGTTCCAGAGGCACAAGTTCGTTGGAGCGGAAGCCATGAAAGTATTTATAGAACAGACAAAGGGAAGCCACATCCCGTCGGTGGGGAAGTGGCTGGAGTCGAGCAGCCAAGTCGGTACGTATCACATTAATGATTCTATTTGGAGCCTGTCAAGAACACTGAGATGAACAGCAGGGGCGTTCTCAGGGAGACTTGCTTAGTCCATGCTTATGGGAGGCAGGAGAGGTTGCCGACTATAAAAATGTATTTTTATGCTTTCACAGTGTTTTGTTTTTTGGGTTCACACGTGCGTTGTGGTACAGTGGATATCGGCTCGGAACAAGAAACCGGGGAGCTGAGTTCGAATTTCAGTTGAATCCATTGCATTCAGTTACGCGCAAATACCCCTGGGAAAGGTATTAATCCGTCTATTCCTTCCAGTTATGGGTTAAATAACAGAACAGATTGGGTTCTATAGACTTGGTCGGCAACCAGTCTACCGCGGAAAGCAATGGCAACCTACTGCGGGATAATCTTCTGCCCGGTCGGTCATGTCTCTTTCGAGACATGACTGACCAAGCGTGTATCACGTATGGCACTTAACTGACTGACTGAATATAATAATTGAAATACCGATTAAGGCTTCTACTGGTCATAAAGTGGGGAATCGGTTTTCTATTGTTATGAAGTAATAAATTGATCCCCCACTAATTACTACTTAATAATACATCTCTTTTTTCTCTAGCTGGACAGATTGGGTTCTATAGCCTTGGTCGGCAACCAGTCTACTGCAGAAAGCAATGGCAACCTACTGCGGGATACTCTTCTGCCCGGTCAGTCATGTCTCTTTCGTGTAACACGTATGGCACTTAACTGACTGACTGATTTACCCATAACTGGGACCCTAACAGGTGTTACCACCTCGGGTCAGAGTGGTCATAGGAAAACAGCAATTAAGCGGTGGTTTAACGCTTCTCAAAACTTCTAATATTCCGATCTGTCTGTGGTAGTTTAATATCTTAGGAATGTTCACGTCTAAGTTGTTTAAAACTGCATTTACATTTATATTTCACTCCTGTAGTCAGACTCATCATCCCCATCTTGAAGTGAGTCCAACCATTGCGGTATCGTCCGCTTTTTTAGATTGAAAATTGTTTAAAAATACGAAGCCTGTTGTTACAGTAACTAAACTGTACAGGGAAGCCGCTTGAAACAAACTGATCTTGAACTCTGACGCGCAGCATGCTGTGCCACTACTCAGTTGTAATGATTCTAGCAAAACAAGCTTGTTAACCATTACACCAACTCGAGGTGCCTCAGGTGATTTTCTAAGCGCAGCTTAGATGTGGCACAAGGCCAAAAGTATTGGGCTCTCAGTGAGGATTGAACTTAATTGTAATGATTCTAGCGATACAAGCTTGTTAACCATTACACCAACTCGAGGTGCCTCAGGTGATTTTCTAAGCGCAGCTTAGATGTGGCACAAGGCCAAAAGTATTGGGCTCTCAGTGAGGATTGAACTTAATTGTAATGATTCTAGCGATACAAGCTTGTTAACCATTACACCAACTCGAGGTGCCTCAGGTGATTTTCTAAGCGCAGCTTAGATGTGGCACAAGGGCGAAAGTATTGGGCTCTCAGTGAGGATTGAACTTAATTGTAATGATTCTAGCGATACAAGCTTGTTAACCATTACACCAACTCGAGGTGCCTCAGGTAATTTTCTAAGCGCAGCTTAGATGTGGCACAAGGCCGAAAGTATTGGGCTCTCAGTGAGGTTTAAACTTAATTGTAATGATTCTAGCGATACAAGCTTGTTAACCATTACACCAACTCGAGGTGCCCCCGACACGCTGTATGTTATAACATTCTCACTCAAAAAGATTTATTTTTCTTTGTTTTATTTATATTTATATTTGGTAGATCCTAAAATCTATTATTGCTCATTTTATAAAAAATGTTCTGATGATTTTTGTATGGGGTTTCACTATTTACAGGTTCTATTACATCGGCTCAATTAAGAGGTTGTTCTAAATATTTTGAACGTAGCTGTATGCCTTCAAATACAGATATAATGTACTGTTGGTAATTCTATTATAAATATGTATTGCTGATAATCTAAACTCATTTATAAATAGAACTTTGTGTGTGTGTCCGTTAACTATAGACTCCGAAACGGCTGAACCGATTTCCTTGAAAATTTACACAGTTGTACTATAAGCGTCTGCGAGTTTTCTTAGCTAGGTTTTGTGTCGAGGTAACCCCGATAAATATCGAATATTGATAATCGAAAAAATCGGGTTATAGAAGGAGTGGTCTAATTTTAATCAAATTTGATACACTCATAGACAAAGACGTAAGAAACGATATTCAGAAGTTTCAATGTTGCAGTTCTTGCAATAGTGCAGAAAATCGATAATATATATATATATATATATATATATATAAAAGGAAAGATGTGTGTGTGTGTGTGTGTGAGTGTGGGTGTGTGTGTGTTTATCCGCCTGTATATCTGTATTTTTCAGCCCTTTTATTTAAGTTTTTGCTTCGGGTTTGGCTCTAAGTAGGTAAAATTGTAGTTCTTAGTCTCAGCCATGATACCATTTACTCAGAGGACTTATTTAGCCTTCAAAATTCAGTTTACAACGAAAAAAACTTATTTGATATCGATACTAGGAAATCAAAATTTGACTTATATCCATTCATTTTTCTTTCAGTCTACGGTTTCGATTTAACTGGAAACAACTATTGCTTTTTAGTCTTTCGTGCCAACGTCCAAAGTGTCTGAGCTCCAGGACCATCGATTAGTTTTAAAGCTTTCATTACACCCGAACAACGCCGGGCTATACTGCTAGTTTTACTATAAATATGTACTTTTGTTGTTATGGGAGTTCATTATTTGCCCATAGTTTGAACCCTAACAGGTGGTTCTACCTCGGTTCTGGAAACAACAGCGATTTGTCGGTCGTTTCACGCTCCTCAAAGCCTTCCATATTCCGATTAGAGGCCTTGCTGCCGGACGAAGTTTATCATCCTACCTAGGACGATTAAACTTTTATAGAGGTTGTTGCAGCAAAATCCGACTCTTGACAACCCCCCCAACCCCCAAAAGAAACGAAATAGGCAATAAAAACATAAGTTGTATATGCAGAGATCCGACAGTTTATTTAGCAACAGTTAGAGTTACATACTACATTATTTTTCACTGTAACCACCGCAAGGCGCACGCGAATTGTTGTTGGGTGAGGAGGGTGGCCACAAGTCCAGCGACCAATGCTGAGGTTCTTCTCTGACGAAATGAATTTTATCCAGGACCAGACAAGCAACAGGCAGAATGACGGGTGGATCTGCAAAGACATCGAGTAGATTCCCAACCCCCAACGCCGTGAAGCATACGAAGTTTCCCTCATCTGTCATGGTCCTTGGCTTCATCTCCAGCAAGGCGAACGTTATGCCTCCATCTTCTTTCAAAAGGACCTGAGAGTCACCGCTGAGATCTACCAGGATGTGCTGAGGAGCGTGGCGAAGTCCTGGGTGAACGGGATCGTCCAGCTGGACTCATATCCTGCACACAAGGCCAACACGACCCAGGCCTAGCTGCTCAATTATATTCCTCACCACTGGTCGCCGGATTTGTGGTCACCCTATTCACCCGACTGCAACCCCAGTGAAAATTTCTTCTGGGTGCGTGATTGAGGCCAAGACCAACAAACACGCCTACAACACGGTCGACTCTCTGAAAGCTACCATCGTGGAGGAGTTCACCGCTATGGACAAGGACATGGTCGCCAAAGCGTGTGACTCATTTCGCGCCCGCCTTGAGATGGTTGTCGCCGCCGTTTGTGGTTACATTAAAAAATGATGAGGTATGTAACTCTAACTGTTGCTAAATAAACTGTCGGGTTTCTGCATATATGACTTTTAATTTCATTGCCTACTAGCAGTTTAGCCTGGCGCGACTTAGACCTTTCGACCACGAATGACCAGCAGTCTAAAGAAAGTCAAATCAAGCCTATATAACACAATTTTTGACATATATATGGCAGACAAGACAGATTAAATGAATTAAGTTTTCCCAGTATCCTCATATTTTTCTGTTTAGTAAGATTGAAGGAATATTGTTGCAGAGTTATTTTGCATTATTTCTTTTAAAAAAAAAAAGAGGATTTATTCCAAATCCTCACATTTTGCACGCGCCTGGAATGTGTACCTTTCTATTTTAAGAAACTTTCAACTCTCCATTTCTAATATAACAATAGAATAAAGTAATGTTGATGGTAGGTTAGAAATGTTCGAATAGCGAGATGTTTTTGATATTTTTATGTTTACGGTCCAATTTTTTTTAAGGATTCTTGTAAATTATGGGCGAATAAATGTCTATGTATGGCACTTTTGTTTGGTACGTGACACGTAAATCGTCTAATCAAGTACGCTCACAACACGGTCGACTCTCTGAAGGCTGCCATCGTAGAGGCGTTCGCCGATATGGACAAGGACATGGTCGCCAAAGTGTGACACATTTTGCGCCCACCTTGAGATAGTCGTCGACGCCGCCGGCAGTAACATTGAAAATGTAGTATGTAATTTTAACTGTTGCTAAATAAACTGTCGAGTCTCTGCATATAAAACTTTTGTTTTTATTGCCTATTTCATTTTCTTTTTGTCAAGTGTCGGATTTTGCTGCAACACCCTGTAGAGGCTTAATTTTGACATCTCAGATAGCTTGCATCTTGACCTGTTCCTTTTGCAGAAAACTTGTACAGTTCTTAGTAAGTGGAGCAGCTGAAAGGAAGCTTTTATCTTTTTACAATTGATGGCTAGTCTTTTCTTCGAATTTTTCATTACTAACTTGTTTAGGAGTTTCTGTGGGTTTTCTTTCTTTGTCATCTGCTCAGTGTCATCTGCATATCTAATTGTTAAAATTGTATGCGAAAACAATAAATCCTGGTAGGTTTACTAGTTTTCTCTATACGGTAAATTAGGATCGCCTCGTTGTATAGGATTGATATTACGTAGCAGTTCAGCAGTCTTCTATTTACATCTAACGATATTTTTCTATTTTTTAGTATCTTGTTTCGTTTTTGGAAGGCATCTTTTGCGATTCAAATGCGACTTCGGATTACGGTGTCACAATTTCCGTGTTTTTTTTTTGTTTTTTTTTAGTTCTGCAAAGGCATCTTTTGCTCTTCAAATTCGACTTCGGATTACGGTGTCACAATTTCCGTGTTTTTTTTTTTTTACTTCTGTAAAAGATTAATTTTGACACCTCCAATTAATAACTTGTATCTTGAGTAGTTCTTTTTACTAACTACTGTATATTTTATCATTGGGCTTTTCTTTCTGCTTTCTTTTAATGTTTTGTCTTGGTGTTTCTGCAGGACTTCTCTCTATGCCACCTACACAATGTCATCCTCATATCTAATTGTTAGAATTGAGTCCGAATGTAATAAACCCTGATAGGATTTCTAGTTTAACGCTAGAATAAGTTAAATTAGGATGGCCTCGTATAAGATTGATATTACATAGCAGTTCAGCAACATTTTTTGTAACAATTTTTTTGTTTTTTATTATTTTATCTAGTTTTTTAAAGGCAACTTTTGCTATTCAAATGCGACCTCGGTGTCACAATTTCTGTTTTTTGCTAAAACACATCACATATATTTAAAAATCTTTAAAGTCTTGATTTTTAATTCTTCAGTTGGTAACTTGCATCTTGAGCCGTTATTTTATTAACCACTCTACATTTTATCAGTGGAATTTTCTTTCAAATTTTATACTTTGCTTTTTTTTTTTTGAAAGGCGTCTTTTGCTATTCAAATGCGACTTCGGATTTCGGTGTCAGAATTTACATTATTTGTTATAACACCTCACACATGTTTAAACTTCTGTAAAATCTTGATTTTGAAACTTTCAGTTGCTAACCTGCTTCTTGAGCCGTTATTTTACTAACCAGAGTAAATTTTATCATTGGAATTTTCTTCCAATTTTTATACTTTGATGCGCGTTGTAGTGCATTGGATAGCGGCTCGGAACGAGAAATCGGGGAGCTGAGTTCGAATTCCAGCTGAATTCATTGCATTCACTTACGCGCAAATACCCTTGGGAAAGGTATTAATCCGTCTATTCCTTCCAGTTATGGGTTAAATAGCAGGACAGATTGGGTTCTATAGCCTTGGTTGGCAACCAGTCTACCGCAGAAAGCAATGGCAACCTACTGCGGGATAATCTTCTGCCCAGTCAGTAATGTCTCTTTCGAGACATGATCGCCCAAGCGTGTATCACGTATGGCACTTAACTGACTGGCTAGTTTTTGAAAGGTGTCTTTTGCTATTCAAATGCAACTTCGGGTTTCGGTGTCAGAATTTCCGTTTTTTTGTTTAAACAATTTCTAGATATGAAAAATTCAGTGCTTGTTTGGTTTAGTCAAACACGTTTCTTGGGCTATTCTACTTTCTAGGAATTGTATTTTTTCAACAGTTGATGCTCAGTTCATCTCTCCTCGCTTCATTGTGTTTTTTGTTTTTAAATGGCCACTGTTGTTGACAATAGCCGGGGTTTAGATAGTTAAAAGCTCTTACCTTTTTTGTACCAATGATTCTACTGTTTACAAATATGTTCGGAGGAGAAAAAATGAAATAGAGAGAAAGTGAAGGAAAAGTAGTTGGGGAGGAGGTTGTAGTGGGAAGCCGTTTATAAACCGAAAGTTTTAAGGAGTGTGGTTCTGAAAAACACAATGGCGGAAGTTCGGAGGAGGTGGAGGAGAAAAGTATGCTTTTCAAATCTGTATGTTAAGTTGTACACAAGCGGGAATTGAGAAGGAGAAAGAGTTTATTTCGAGTGAATGAACCATGAAAGAAGAAAAAAAAAAGAAAGAAAGAGAGATTAAAAGATAGCTGTAAAAAAAATCATTAGAATAAGCCTGGAAAAGAGAGAGTAAAAAATACTAAGAGAAAGAAAAAGAAAGAAAGAAATATAGAAAAATAAAAGAATAAAAGAAAAAAGGTAAATGAAGGAAAGAACGAAGAAAGAAAGAATGCAAGAAATAAATATGGAAAAAAGAAAGAAACAAGGACAGAAAGAAATATGGAAGAGGAAAAAGAAAGAAAAATGAAAGAAATATAGAAAAGAAAAGAAAAAAGGAAAGAAAAAGAAAATAATATAGGAAATGAAAAAGAAAGAATGAAAGAAAGAAAAACAAAAACCGGGGAACGAAAGACGGAAAGAAGAAAAGAAATATAGAAAATGGAAAGAAAGAAGGAAGGAAAAATATAAAAAGAGAAAAAAGAAACAATGAAAGAAAGAAAGCATGAAAGCAATATAGAAAAAGACAAAAGAAAAAGGAAAGAAAGAAGGAAAGAAATATAGAAAAAGATAAAGAAAGAAAGAAAGAAAGGAAGAAGGAAAGAAATATAGAAAAAGATAAAGAAAGAGTAAAAGAAAGAAAGAAAGGAAGGAAGGAAGAAGGAAAGAAAGAAGGAAAGAAATATAGAAAAAGATAAAGAAAGAAAGAAAGGAAGAAGGAAAGAAATATAGAAAAAGATAAAGAAAGAATGAAAGAAAGAAAGAAAGAAAGAAATATAGAAAAAGATAAAGAAAGAAAGGAAGAAAGAAAGAAAGAAAGAAAGAAGGATAGAAATATAGAAAAAGATAAAGAAAGAATGAAAGAAAGAAAGGAAGGAAGAAAGAAAGGAAGAAGGAAAGAAAGAAGGAAAGCAATATAGAAAAAGATAAAGAAAGAATGAAAGAAAGAAAGAAAGAAAGAAAGGAAGAAGGAAAGAAAGAAGGAAAGAAATATAGAAAAAGATAAAGAAAGAAAGAAAGAAAGAAAGAAAGAAAGAAGGAAAGAAATATAGAAAAAATAAAAAAGAATGAAAGAAAGAAAGGAAGGAAGAAGGAAAGAAATATAGAAAAAGGAAAGTCTGTCTACTTTCTTTCTTTCTTTCTTTCTTTCTTTCTTTCTTTCTGTTTCTACTTCTTTCCACCCACCTTCAAACTATTTCGTCTTTCACTTGCAAATCTTTATTTTTAAAGTGCCTATTTATCCGGCTTCACGCACTTGAGCAACGTATGAACCAAGGTCATATTTTATATGTCGCCCCCAGACACGTGTCGGCGAGAGAAAAAAATTATCCAGTTTCCTCGGCCTTGTAATTTGGAAATCTGCAGACATCAGAAATTAAACTTAACCCTACTAATGCAAAGGAAGACATGCCGAATGAGACAAAGAGATCACCTGGAATTTTTAATCTTCTACGTGTCGTGTTCCTTCAGGACGTAGGCGATCATGCCCTTCCGCATCTCCCTATCCTTAGTACTTCTTTCTTTTATTTCCTATCCCAAACCCCGTTCTACCATCAATCAAATATGTTACGCGTGGCTTTCCCCTATCACGCTTTCCATCTATCTGACCTGTGAGTATCAGATTCTTCAGGCCCTCTTTCCTCATTAAATGTCTCAAAAACATCATCTGTCTTTTCCTGATTTAAAATATAAGCTTTTAAATCCCTTTCTCTTGTTACTCTTCCAAAACCCTTCTCTACTATCTATTTGCTTAAACCTATCAAGCATGTCACACATTACGTTCTCCTATCTCTCTTTCCCTCTATCTGTTGTGTGAGTGTCAGATTCTCCAAGCCTTCTTTCTCAGTACATGTCCCGGAAACTTCAGCCGTCTTTTCCTGATTTAAAATATAAGCTTTCAACACTTTTCTCTTGTTACTTTTCTAAAAACCCTTCTCTGCTCTCCATTTGCTTAAACTCATCAAGTATGTCACACATTACGTTCTCCTATCTCTCTTTCCCTCTATCTGTTGTGTGAGTGTCAGATTCTCCAAGCCTTCTTTCTCAGTACATGTCCCGGAAACTTCAGCCGTCTTTTCCTGATTTAAAATATAAGCTTTCAACACTTTTCTCTTGTTACTTTTCTAAAAACCCTTCTCTGCTCTCCATTTGCATAAACTCATCAAGTATGTCACACATTACGTTCTCCTGTCTCTCTTTCCCTCTATCTGTTGTGTGAGTGTCAGATTCTCCAAGCCTTTCTTTCTCAGTACATGTCCCGGAAACTTCAGCCGTCTTTTCCTGATTTAAAATATAAGCTTTCAACACTTTTCTCTTGTTACTTTTCTAAAAACCCTTCTCTGCTCTCCATTTGCTTAAACCCATCAAGTATGTCACACATTACGTTCTCCTGTCTCTCTTTCCCTCTATCTGTTGTGTGAGTGTCAGATTCTCCAAGCCTTTCTTTCTCAGTACATGTCCCGGAAACTTCAGCCGTCTTTTCCTGATTTAAAATATAAGCTTTCAACACTTTTCTCTTGTTACTTTTCTAAAAACTCTTCTCTGCTCTCCATTTTCTTAAACTCATCAAGTATGTCACACATTACGTTCTCCTTTCTCTCTTTTCCTCTATGTGACTTGTGAGTATCAGATTCTCCAAGCCCTCATTCCTCATTACATGCCCCAGGAACTTCAGCTGTCTTTTACTGATGCTAAATATCAGTTTTCTTTTCGTTTCCATCCTTTCCAAAATCTCATCGTTGCTCACATGTTCGGTTCATAGTATCCTCAGAATCCTTCTGTATAATTACAGTTCGGTTGTTTCGAGTTTATCCTCCATCTTTGACGAGATTGTTTACCATTCACTGGCATAGTGAAGAACAGACATCACATAACAATACAGTATTCTTTTCTTTGTTTCCAATGAAATTTTTCTGTCTCTCAGCATTCTACTCAACTTCTGGAAGGCATCTTTGGCCTCGCCAGTTCGCCTTGCTAGACGGTATAAAAACAAAATATCATTCTTCAATTAAAATTAAAATTTTTTATCATTATTTAAATTTACATCCTTTGTTTGACAAGACCCTAATTTCAATTCTGATCGTTCATTCTGCTTAAAGAAATTGACAAACACCGGATGACAGTCAGAGGGCACAGCAATTAGCTACAAAATTTTGAACAACAGTTCGCATTCAAATAAATAAATAAAAAATCAAGTTCTGAAAAAAAAAAAAATTACAATATACACTACCAGCCATAATTATTATGCCAATCCAGTTTTTTTTTTAAAGAATTGATGTATTTCATGCTATTTTTAGTATTTATTCCCAAGTGGATAATTCCAAATGAAAATAGAATGGTTCTTTTGTTTTTATTACTTTGCAAAATTTTTACAAGGCAAATAGCGACAATTTACCCTTGTAGATTTGCCATATATTTTGTTACACACATGACAGATCGAAAGCAAGAGGGAGACAGAGTGAGACAACGCTTGATCTACACTACCGGCCATAATTATTAGGCCACCCCAGTGTTTTTAAAAGAAATGATGTATTTCATACAATTTTTTAGGATTTAATGCCAAGTGGATAATTATAAAAGAAAATAGAATGGTTCTTTTGTTATTATTACTTTGCAAAATTTTTAAAAAGCCGAGGAAGCAATGATGAACTCGTCCGAACCACCCTAAATTTTCTACATTCTTTCATTGATGAAACTTCAATATAGGTAATTATTAAATACTAGCAGTATAGCCCTGCGTTGCTCGGGTGTAATGAAAGCATTAAAACTAATCCATGGTCATGGAGCTCAGACACTTTGGACGTTGGCACGAAAGACTAAAAAGCAATAGTTGTTTCCAGTTAAAGCGAAACCGTAGACTGAAAGAAAAATGAATGGATGTAAGTCAAATTTTCATTTCCTGGTATCGATATCAAATTTTCTGCACTATTGTAAGAACTGCAACATTGAAACTTCTAAATATCGTTTCTTATGCCTTTGTCTATGAGTGTATGAAATTTGATTAAAATTGGACCACTTCTTCTATAACCAGATTTTTTCGATTATCAATATTCGATATTTATCGGGGGTACCTCGACACAAAACTTAGCTAAGAACACTCGCAGACGCTTATAGTACAATTCTGTAAATTTTCAAGGAAATCGGTTCAGCCGTTTCGGAATCTATAGGTAACTGACACACACACACAGACACACACACAGACACACACACACATACAGAGACATTTATAAATAAGTTTAGATTTATAAATTCATTTGATGCACATGTTATTGTGCAATATTAACAAAAGAACCATTCTATTTTCATTTACAATTATTCTCTTGGCAATAAATACTAAAAAATAGTATGAAATAAATCATTGTTTTAAAACACTTGGGTGGCCTAATAATTATGGCCGGTAGTGTACACACACACACACACACACACACACACACACACACATATATATAGAAAATCTACAAGGTACGATGGGCAAATTGTCGCTATTTGCCTTGTAAAATTTTGCAAAGTAATAACAAAATACCCATTCTAGTTTCATTTATAATTATCCACTTGGCAATAAATACTAAAAAATAGTCTGAAATAAATCACTTTGGTGGCCTAATAATTTTGGTCGGTAGTATATATATATATATATATATATATATATATATATATATCAGTCAATTGAGTAGGTGCCATACTTGATACATGCTTGGACGATCTTGCGATCCATAACGTACTAGGCATACATTTTTTGCGCAGTAGATTGCTGCAAATTTATTTTTGTGATAGACTGGTTGCCAAACATGGCTATAAAAACCAGTCTATCCTGATATTCAACCCATAGCTGGAGAGAGAAGAGATGGATTAATACCTTTCCCAAGGTATTTGTGCGTAAGTCAATGCAACCAATTCAACTGAAATTCAAACTCGGTTCACTGATTTCTCATTCTGAGCCATAATGCACAACTATATCGCAAAAATTAAAATTTTTTCGAGAATTTCGTATATATATATATATATATACTAGCATATATAGTATATATATATATATATATATATATATACTAGCATCATAGCTCGGCGTTGCCCTTGCAACTCAAAACATTTTAGTAGTAGGACTCGGTTATATAAAAAAATATATAAAAAATTGTTGTTTAAATATTGTTCAAAAATTCCATTTAAAAAATCTATTTTCTTTTCTTTTGCGTAAACCTGATTTGATGTTTTGTGGGACATTGTAAACAACATTGCGTTTGTTTTTTGTTTCAAAATTACGGGGTAAAATATTTACATTTTTTAGTTGACTAAATGAATTTAACATAAAAAGAACAGTTATTTATTTTGTTTTACTGAAATTAGAAATATAAAACTATTACGCTCTCAGTTCAGATTTTTTTTTTATAAATTTCTTTTGTTTCAAAATTACGAAGAAAAATATTCACATTTTTTTGTTTACCAAATGAATTTTTAAAATGTTTTTGTTACTTTTTTCTGATCTTTTTACTTATGTATTATGTCTGTGTCTTTTCTTTTTGCATATGTGTGCATGTATTATGTGCGTGCGTAGATGCGCGTAATATGTCATAGATATCGGCGCCTATTAGGCGTGCCGTGTTCAATTTTTGCCCAATTCTGTTTTGTTCACTTCACCATTGAAAAAGGAAATGAATGCATATGTCTCCAGCTAGGGTTTAAATATTAGGGATGTTTGTCATCTCTTGCTTTGAAAAGCGAAAACACTTAATTCAAATCAGCCTGATGATGGTGTGGCTCCGTCAGACTACCTTGCCCTCGACAACACTATGTCTGCAGTAAAGTATCGTGCCCCTTTGACCCTTATGGCTTACGGGGCATACACGAGCTGTAATTGCAATTAAGTTTACTATAATTGCTATTGAAAGCGGATTTAACACAATAATAGGCGAAGTTATCTAAATTATTGATTGTTGCCTATAAACCATTAAAATTAGATGCCTATAAACCATTAAAATTTAATGCCTATAAACCACTAAAATTAAATACCTATAAACCATTAAAATTTAATGCCTATAAACCACTAAAATTAAATGCCTGTAAACCATTAAAGTTAAATGCCTGCAGACCATAAAGATTAAATGCATGTAAATCATTAAAATCAAATGCTTATAAACCATTAAAATTAAATGCCTATAAACGATTAAAATTAATTGCATATAAATCATTAAAATTTTATTTGCATTGTAAAATGTGATTAAATTTTAATTTTCATTGTATAATGTGATAAAACTTTATTTTTTTATTTTATAATTAGTTTAAATTTTTTTATTGTATAATATGATTACATTTTTTCATTGTATAATATAATAAACCTTCATTTTTCATTGCATATGAAAAAATTTCATTTTTTCATTGTATAATATAATAAACCTTCATTTTTCATTGCATATGAAAAAATTTCATTTTTTCATTGTATAATATAATAAACCTTCATTTTTCATTGCATATGAAAAAATTTCATTTTCATTGTATAATAGGAAAAATTTTAATTTTTAATTATGTAATGTAAGAACATGTTCTTTTTATTGTATAATGTGTAAAAATTATTTGCATTATTAAACGTGATTAGATTTTATTTTCATTGTATAATGGTGGTAATTTTTTTATTTTAATTACATATTATGACGTGGGGGTGTAGGTACTTTGGTTGCTGGATCATCCGCATTGAATTTACATCCGGGTTTTTGCAACATTTTTCCATTTTTGGCCGATCGTCTGTTATCACAATGTAGGATGTTTAACAATAAAAATGATTGCAACAGGAATAGAAAAAAAAACTAAATTAAATTTGCTAGATTATATCCTCGAAATATATATTAAAAATAATTATTATTATCCACGTCTCTTCTTTATGCGCATGTGCAGTAGCATCAATGAGAGCCTCACTTTCGTCCGATGTTATCCTAAAAGACGAAACGCGTCACACGAAAACTTTTTTTTCCAATTTCGTCATAGTTTTTTGCCTTTTTTGTCTATCGTTAATTGTAATTAAGCTGAATATAATTACTTATTGAAGCCAGGTCTTAAATAGATGAGCTTATCTTATTTATATTATTGGTCTTTACTCTTATGTGCGTTGTGGTACAGTGGATATCGGCTCGGAACGAGAAACCGGCGAGCCGAATTCGAATTCCAGTTGAATCCATTGTATTCACTTACGCGGGGAAACCTTGGGAAAGGTATTAATCCGTCTCTTCCTTCCAGTTATGGGTTAAACAGGACAGATTGGGTTCTATAGCCTTGGTCGGCAACCAGTCTACTGCAGAAAGCAATGGCAAACTACTGCGGGATAATCTTCTGCCCAGTCAGTCATGTCTCTTTCGAGACATGATCGCCCAAGCGTGTATCACGTATGGCACTTAACTGACTGACTCTTAGGCCTTCTTTGAATTCGTTCTTCGTCCCCGTAATTATATACACCCGGGAAGGATAGAGAGAAACAAAGACTAGGGAAAGCAACGCACGGCATACCTGATGGACTTGGTGAAGCGGCGATTAAGTGGAATAACAGGAGAAGGGCGTACTAAGAGTAACAATGGATAGGAAGATGTGGAGAGTCATAATCGCCTAAGTTTTGAAGGAACGCGGCACATAGAAGAAGAGGAAGATATGTGCTTGTCACTTCTTGAGTACACCAGTTTTATTCAAGCCGGTTTTTCTCTTTTCCAATCTTTTCACTCTTTATTTTATTTTTTTTTCAATTGGAGTAGATAGACTAAACTATCGCCCGGTTCACAGTCCACCCACGTCTATTGAACAGGTGAAGAGGCTCATCCCTTGTTTCCTGTTTAGGATGTGGTTTCCGGCTTTCTCTTTTCCATTCTTTTTACCCTTACGTCGCCCCTTGCGCATCAGTGGCGTTACCGCCTTGCTTGGGGGTGATATGATTATAAAAAAAAAAAAATAAAGTCGTTGCCTTTCTCCAGAACCGTGGGTCCGCTGAATAGCTGTCAAATTGCATAAACATCTCGTGCGGCCACCCGTACAAACAAAATACGGGTAATCAACATGCAGAAAATTAAAATGTTTTAATTATTTAACAAAAAATGAGCACCCTTATTTATCGTAAGCTTTTAGATTTTTCGATTAATAAATATATTAGCCACACACTAATTTAAAAATATCTGAGCGACCTATGAGGAGGAAATTTTTAAAAGATTTTGAAACTTTTTAGAAATTACTTAATAAAAAATAATAAAAATGCAAACAATTCTTGTAAAAATTCATTATTAATGGAATTTTTTTTCTATTCAGACTATGATATCATTTTAATTTATGTTTATAAAAGCAATTAAAAGTTTATCCAAATAAAAAAATGGCATAGTTTTATTGCATTTTTGTTTTCGCAATTCGGAGCAGATGTTCTAAAAATTAGCAGGTTTTTTAAAAAAATTAATCAAAAAGGACAGTTGATTAGCATTTCTCAATGATTTTCGAATTTAATTAAAATTATCTATATGTTGAGACCTAGTCGCATTTTTCGACATTTCTGGAAATTAATTGGTGGGGGTTAACATATGTAAAAAAAATATTTTTACCAATATTTTCTAAAAATCAAAAAAGTCAATTATGAATAAGTCCTGAAACTTTCATCAAAATCCAACCATTATTTTATTTTTGCAAGAATTTCCAAATTAATGTGTCTTTCACAGTCAAAAAATGCCTTTGCGTAATATTACGTTTTGGCGTAATAAACTCTAGCGTCAATTTATACCTCGCACTGTCGAGACAAAAAAATAAGATTTTCTACCACTAAATGAACATGTTAGAAACTGTTAGAAACAATTAAAAAAATTGTAAAAATAATTAAAAAATACTTTGATCTCTTCTCTTAATGATAACATAAATATTTTGCCGAGAAAACTTTATTTTTGTTTAGTCTGAGGTCTTTTCCTTCAGACTATGCTGTTTTTTTCAGCGATTCTGTTGGATAAACCTAAATTGTATATTCCAGTGCGATTTTCAAACGAACGATGCAACGTTGAATGTTAGTATTTTGTCCGGGTTTCTACAGAAGGATGCTGAGAATACGATGGACGGCTAGAGTAAGAAACGAGGACGGCTTAAATGACAATGGGCAACAGAGGTTACTCTTTTGCTCAGAACCAGAAAGTGACAGCCTAAATTTCTTGGATACATAAGGATTATTGCTTGTTTTGATTAGTGGCATATCAAAATCTCTATGGGTTATTTAATGCTAAAATCTAAACATTTTTTTTACGTGATTTTATTTTAGGAGGTAATAATTTTTAGAGATACAAGTCTTACTAGTTCCTCATTTACACGTAACAAACCCAACCGGAATTGGAACTTGGCTTATCGATGAACAATTTTGAGCCATTATCCATTACAAAATCCGCACACCCAAAATGACAGCACCTGGTATTCCCAAGCAGCACACATCAAGGTACTGACCAGGCTTGGCGTTGCTTAACTTCACGGCACATAAAAGGAGAAAAACCATCGCTCTTCTCCTTTTATGTGCCGCGTCCCTTCATGGTGTAGGCGACCATGGAACTCCACATCTTCTTGTTTCTTGTAACTCTTCATACATTTTGTTTGTTATTTCTCCCAAACTTTGCTCTGTCATCCATTTGCTTAACGCCATCAATTATGTTACTCACTGTCTCTCCCTGTCTCTACTGCTCTCTATCTACCCTGTGAGTATAAGATACTCCAAGCCCTCTTTTCTCATTACGTGTTCCAGAAACTTCAACTGTCTCTACTCCTGATGTTAAGTATAAGTTTCTTTTTCGTTTCTATCCTCACAAAAACTTCGTCGTTGTTCACATATTCAATTTACGGTATCCTCAGTATCCTTCTGTAGAAACACGGTTCTGTTGCTTCGAGTTTTTCCTTCATCTTTGAGGAGTTTGTCAAGCATTCGCCATCATATAGATGGACAGAATGTTTTCTGTGTTTCAATACTCTACTCAGCTATTTGTTATTCCATTACGCCTTTGGATCTCAGTCTCGTACCTTCCGTCTGCTTTTAGAGCACTTGCCAGATACTTAAATTTCTGTATCTGCTTGCTTTTAGTATCTTAGACCTGTAATTGGCATTTTGGGGATACCTTCAGTTTTCTTGTGATTTGTATTTATATTTCTGCTATCTAATAACCACTACAGACAATCGTTTCTCCCGCCCATTAACATGGATTAGGCTTCTCCCCCTGAAAGTAAAACACCGCATCACCTCGGATTAACTCTCACATCAGACCTCAAGTGGAATAACATAGAATCCATAGCTAAATCCGCTGATAAGAAAGTCGGTTCTCTGTTCAGGGCCAGGAAGTTTTTCCGCCTGAAACAAGCCTGCACATATACAAATCTACCATCCGCCCGTGCATTGAATACTGCTGCCATATCTGGTCGGGTGCCCCTGTTATCCACATAGGGATCCTTGACAAAATCCAACAAAGAATCTGTAATGTGATCGATCTCGACTTGGCAGCTCAGATACTGTCAATTTATCACCTGCGCAATGTGGCTTCCTGTGTCTCTTCTACAAATACTTTCACGGCTTCTGCTCCGATGAACTTAGCCCACTGGTGCTCTCATATATATGAATTTACTTGAGCAACAAGATTAGCAACTAGGCCCCACTCTTTTCCTGTGAAACCAATAAATTGTAAACGCAAATTCTACTTCAACAGCTTCTTTTCTCGCACTTCCCGTCTGTGGAATTCTCTCCCGCATACTTGATTTCCCGACAGTTACAATCTCCAAGAATTTAATTGTAAAGTCAATAGTCAACTCTTGTCTCACTAACTTACATCCTCTCTCTCATGCTCTTTTCTTCATCCACCCCACTCTCATCAGTATTCTCTTCCTTCTCCTACTCTCTTCCTGACACCCCCTGCAATTTCTCACTCCTCATAACATTCCTCCTATGCAACCCCCTGCACAACAGTGGCAGTAAAATGCCTTGCTTGGGGCGACACGATTATAAAAAAGAAAAAAATATTTATCCTTTCTTCTCGCTTTCCTTAGCTATTTTATAAGAGGTTTTGTAGTTTCATTTCTTTGTCTGCTGTCAGCACTTTGTCCTCTGCGTGTCTTATATTGTTAAGATTGTGGCCGCCAATGACAAATCCTGGCAGGACTTCTAGTCTTAGAATTGCCTCGCTGTATAGGTTGAATAAATCCGGTGGGGAGAGACTTTTTTTTCTTACATCCCTTTTACCCTGTAGTACGCCGTACTTGTTTAAGTGGCATTTACGCTAGGAGCAACGCTTGTCTCTTTTGATGGGAGTTCAAGCACTTAATTCCTCACCGTTTACACCTTTTTGAAAGAGAGTGTCAAATCCGGGTCAGAGGTCAACATTTAGGTTGATAGTATGTCAATTTTAATTCACTAATACATTTAATAAATGTCTGGTTGCCACGTGGATTTTGATTATTGTCTTTCATTGAGAATTAAGTAGGAGAGGATGATGTCTGTCCTCTTCTTTGGCTTCTCAAATCAAGGAGAGTGACAAAAATGAAGTGGTTTGCAACATAAAAATAAATAAGATAAAACAAATAAAAAAATGGTGGAAGAAAGAAGAATATAAAACGCGCGCGCATGCTCACACAATGAAAATGATGGACAGTAGGGGCGGGAGATGCAACCGTCGCGTAAAAGATTCAACAACAGAAACGACGCTCTGTTGAAAATTATAATCTTAAAAGAAATGTATTTAACGCATGCAAACAGGGCAAGTGCGTACTGCCATCCAAGAGGGTTGGGGAAACAAGCCTCACTGGGGATTCTTTTTGACGCTTCCTATCTTATCAACATTTTTTTTTTTTTTTCTACTGACATATTCGTTATAAATTAAACTAAGTTCAACTGACTATTTTCACGGATTTTAATGTCATTCTACCTTTTTTTTTTTTTCAAAATCTGAGAATTTGTTTTGTTTTTTTGTTCAAGTTAAGTTTCGATAAGACAAAAACTGTATAAAATTCACTATATTTTCTCCATAATGTTGAAGTTCTTTAAGATTTTGCATACGTTAAAAATTGTCGCAAATCATTGTTGATTTATTAAAGATGGAATGATATATTATGACACGTCTCTAATTTGTATTTAAATACATCATATTTATTTTCAATTGTTCTAGTTGAATTGTTCACCTACATTGCATATGATCCATTATTGTACATAGGTTGGATTGATCTATTATGACATGTCTCTAATTTTTATTTGAATAGGATTTATTTTCTAATTTGTATTTTATAGAATTTATTTTCAATTGTTCTAGTTGAATTGTTCACCTACATTGCATATAATCAATTATTGTACATAGGTTGGATTGATCTATTATGACATGTCTCTAATTTTTATTTGAATAGGATTTATTTTCTAATTTGTATTTCATAGAATTTATTTTCAATTGTTCTAGTTGAATTGTTCACCTACATTGCATATAATCAATTATTGTACATAGGTTGGATTGATCTATTATGACATGTCTCTAATTTTTATTTGAATAGGATTTATTTTCTAATTTGTATTTCATAGAATTTATTTTCAATTGTTCTAGTTGAATTGTTCACCTACATTGCATATAATCAATTATTGTACATAGGTTGGAACGATCAATTATGGAATGTCTTTAATTTGTATCTAGATATATTGTATGTATTTCCTTTTTTTAGTTGAATTGTTAACCTATATGATTCATTATTGTGCATGATTAGGTTACCATAAAATTTGTATTTTGTATGAATACTCCCTTATGTGCGTTGTGGTGCTGTGGATATTGGCTCGGAACGAGAAATCGGGGAGCAGAGTTCGAATTCCAGTTGAATTCATTGCATTCATTTACGTGCAAATACCCTTGGGAAAGGTATTAATCCGTTTCTTCCCTCCAGTTATGTGTTAAATAACAGGAGAGATTGGGTTCTATAGCCTTGGCTGGCAACCAGTCTACCGCAGAAAGAAATGGCAACCTACTGTGGGATAATCTTCTGCTCAGTCAGTCATGTCTCTTTCGAGAATGAGAAATGTATTCAGCTGCATTCACTTTCGCACAAATGCGCTTGAGTAAATTATGAATCCATCTCTTCTTCCTCGAGCTATGGGTCAAATATCTGGATAGATTGGGTTCTATAGCCTTGGTTGGTGACCAATCTACCGCAAAAAGAAATGGCAGCTTACTGCGGGGAAATTTTCTGCCTAGTCAGTCGAAAGATACATGATCGCCCAAGCGTGTAGCACGTGATGCACTCAACCGACTGACTGCCTCATGAAAATTGAGATGTAGTAGAGCGGGGTACGTAACATACATTCGGGGGTATCATAGAGCATATCACAGATTCGGAAGGAGACCCGAGACTCGTGCACCGGCTCTGCATGTATGGATTTTGGTTATTTATTCATTCTGTTTTTTTACTGTACAATACACGATGAAATTAGACATTTTCATCAAAACGCACAAAAAGATGAACACACACACACACACACACACACACACACGCACACACACACACACATACACAGAGAGAGAGAGAGAGAGAGAGAGAGTATTGAGTTAGATTTGAGTTTTGTTTAACGGCATATCCACCTCTGTGGGTTATTTAATACCAAAAAGGTGGGGTTTTAAGATATCTTTTTAATGTTCGGTTATAGTGAGAAGGTTGATTTAGTCAGATTCTGATGAAAAAAACAATATTTTAGAAAACTGAAGATGTCACAAAGTTTTGTATTAAAAAACGTAATATTTTTTCTTTCAAAAATGTATATTTTTCTATAAATGTCTATTTTTATGCATATATTTTTATAAAAAGTGTATTTTTATAAGTTCATAGTGTTTTGACTCCAGTTTGGGGGTTACCTATTTATCCATATCTGGGACCCTAACAGGTGCTACCACTCCGGGTCAAAGTGGACCTGGGAACAACAGCAATTAAGAGGTGGTTCCAGTGTGCAGTGTAGAATGACGGAAAGCGATAACGTCTAAAATGCGTTGAAAATTGTCAGGGTCCTGGATATGACGATATACTGCATCTGGCAGCAAGGCCTCTAATTGGGAGGTTGTGAAGAGAATGGAACCAAATTGCTGTTGGTCCCAGGTTCTCCCTAACTCAGGATGATAGAACTTGTTAGAATCCCAGCTATGGGCAAATAGTTAACCCGACTCTCAGCAAAACTCTCTTTACAAAAATACATCAATGAAACCTGATCTACAAAATTATTTCTTACAAAGAATATATATTCTATTCATACAAATCCAATATGTCCGATTCATAGTGGATCTTCCAGATCCCGACCAGATATGGCAGCAGTATTCAATGCACGGGCGGATGGTAAGGGACGGATGACTGGCCATAAAGTGAGGGGTCAGTTTATATATTGATTGTAATGTAGAACTGATCCCCCACTTTATATCCACATTGTAATAGTATAGAAATTTTTTTTTTAATAATCATATAGCCCCAAGCTAAGTTCATCAGAGCAGAAGACGTGAATGTATTTGTAGAAGAGACACAGGGAAGCCACATAGCGCCGGTGAGAAAGTGACTGTATCTGAGCTGTCAAGTCGGGATCGATCAAATTACAGATTCTCCGTTGGATTTTGTCAAGGACACCTAGGTGGATAGCAGGAGCACCCGACCAGATATGGCAGCAGTATTCAATGCACGGGCATGGATGGTAGATTTATATATGTGCAGGATTGTTTCATGCGGAAAAAAAAAACTTCTTGGCCCTACACAGAGAAATATTGACCATTATGGATTCTACAAAGGTGGTCTGAAAAGCACTCGGTTCTAGTCGCCAAACATCATCTTCTTCTATGTACTTTGTCCTTTCAGGACGTAAGCGATCATGGCCTTCCACGTCTCCCTATCCCTGGTGGCTCATAGCACGCTTTCTCCACGCAACTCCCGCTCTGCCATCCACTTTCTCAGGCCCGTCAAGTATGTTACACGTTGCTTTCCTCTGTCTCTCCTTACCGCTATCTGACCTGTGAGTATCAGATTCTCCAAACCTTCCTTTCTCATCACATGTTCTAAAAACTTCAGCAGTTTTCTCCTGATGCTCAGTCATAATTTCCTTTTCGTTTCCATCCTTTCCAAAACCTCCTCATTGCTCACATGCTCGATCCATGATATCCTCAGCATCCTTCTGTAGAACCACATTTAGAATTTTTAAAACCCTTTTGAGCATTGCCAATAAAAAGTGGAATGATTACAGTGAGTTCATTTAAATTCCTTTGAGTTCTAAAATCGACACATTCCATGTCGCTACGTGTAAACTAGCAAGCTAAAGAATTAAGACCTATCTGGAGAGAAGCAAATAAAATGCTTTATGGGGGTAAAATTCATATTCATGTTGATTATTAAAGGATTGCGAATCCTTTTAATATTTCTTTTTTTTTTTTTTCATAGAGAAAAAGGAAGAAAGATCAGTTTTATATTTGGCAAGGAGGGGGTATGAAAAGGCGTGATAAAAAAAAAGGAATACAGCCAAAAAAAAGACAATTAGTAAAAGAATCAAAAGTACAAGAGAGAGAGAGAGAGAGAGAGAGTGGAGAAGGAGACGGAAAGAGATAAGGATAGGAAGGAAAACAAAGAACGATAGATAGATAGATAGATAGATAGATAGATAGATTTGAACAGGCATAGATAGATATGAACAGACTGAGATAGATAGATAGATAGATAGATAGATAGATAGATAGATAGATAGATAGATATGATATGAACAGACTGAGATAGATAGATAGATAGATAGATAGATAGATAGATATGAACAGACTGAGATAGAGAGACAGATAGATAGATAGATAGATAGATAGATAGATAGATAGATAGATAGATAGATATTGATAGATGAGAACAGACTAGAGATAGATAGATAGATAGATAGATAGATAGATAGATAGATAGATAGATAGATAGATAAAAGCAGGAAAGAGAGAAGGATTGAGAAAGACAGTCTGGAGAGATAGGGAGGAAGATATATATATATATATAAATAACGAAATAAGAAAAGACAGAAGCGAGAAAAAGTGAGAAAAGGAGAGAGAGAGAGGGAGAGACAAAGGAGAGAGAAAGTGAGCGAGAAAAAAGAGAGATAGATGAGAGAGAAAAAGGGAGAGGGAAGAAGATAGAAAGAGAGAGAGAGAGAACGACATAGAAATAAAAAGCGAGAAAGAAAGAAAACAACGAGAAACAGAAGGAAAGAAAGGGAGAGAGCGAGAAAAGGGGAAGAGAAAAAGGTAGAAAGAACGAGGGAGAAAGAGAGAGTAGATAGAGCGAATGAGGGAGAATGGAGAAATATTGAGGGGGAAGACGGAGATATAACGAGAAAGACGGTAGTAATGCGAGGATGAGAGGGAGAAGGAGGGAAATTAAAACGTGATAAAGAAGGATGGAGAAAGAGAGAGAGGGGGGGAGAAATAGCATGTTAAATTGAAGAGAGAATAGAGAGTTATACTTATATGCGGAAGTAAAGAGAGTGAGGTCAGTGGAGAGTGGTGTAGGTAACAGAGGAAATCCTACCGGAGTAGGAGGAAAAGGTTTGAAATAGAAGAGGCGGAAGTGTGGGAGATGCGGATAGTGAGGGACTGAAGCCGTGGATAAAGGATTTAGTGAGACAGGAGAGTCAAAAGAAAGAAAGAGAGAGAGGGATGAGAGTGAGATTGGAGAGAGTCTATTTGAATATCCGTTAAGTATTGAATGGAGTTTAGCACAGTTTTTTCTTGGACCTGGTTTCGTGCGATGATTGTTGGCTGTACGCGGAGCGGCCGGTCATGCCTAGGAAAGAGGCAAAATGTAAGCCGAAAAACTGATTTAATTCTTACGTTCCTTATTTTTGTCTATTTGTGTTTAAGAATATAAGATGCAAAAACCCGTTTTTTAAAATGATTTTTCGCCCAATGTTTTAACGAGCTTTTTTATTTTTTTTAGAAAGCACATTTCATTTATGTAAAATGAAGTTAGCCCACACAGAATTCGACATCATTTTTTTATTTACCAACCTTACATATATATTGGTTCTTCCTGTATAAAGTCCGGGGACTGCTCGGGTTAGACGCAATCCTTTATAAACCTCGTAGTCCTGCATAAGTGGAGAAGATAACGGTTGACTCAAGACATATATATATATATATATATATATATATATATAAAAACTGTCAAAAAATACATTTTTAAACTTACAACTTTTTAGTAGTTTCTCCTCTCTCTCTCTCTCTCTCTCTCTCTCTATATATATATATATATATATATATATATATATACTATAGCCATCCGCAGACAGATCTGTTTCGCTGTATCACAGCTCATCAGTACTGTTAGACTCCGATTGCTTTTTTTACCCAGGATTGAAACCCGACCGAGTTAGCGTCAGTTGGCGGTTCTACCTCTGGGCTACGAGCGTTCGGTGAAAGAAGGCAGACTTTTTAGCGCGTATATCATTATACACGATCAATAGCGATAGTGCTCTAATTCATTACTGAATGAGCGATGCGTATATATATATATATATATATGTATATCTGCATGAAAATAAGTAAAGGACACACCAGATTTGTAATTTATAACTACCTTAAACAACGCTAGTATAAAAAAAAAAAATCATAACAATGCACCTGATGATTGCGTAGTGCATTGAACTCTGAGTCGTATTTAAAACGTAGGATATGCTTGTGTATATATATCTATATATATATAGAGAGAGAGAGAGGGAGCAAAATGTAAATATACATTTGTTTCTCACCGTTGCACGCAACGATCTTCAGACACAAATTCTATTTGAATTACAAATTTCGTATCTGCCGATTTCTAGGTGCATGAAACTGAAACGCCAAGTTAATTCAGACAGTAACAAACAACTGTATATTAATTTTTAGTATTAATGTTCAGTGGTGATTTTACGGAGAGGCAGAAGGGGTTAAGGACTCTACAGAATTTTGGCCGGCACCTCAGTTGCCTCCCAATACTTTTTAAGCTTAAAAAATTTCAGTCTCTGAAATTAAAATCGAAAGTAAAATCGAAGCAATGTATGCTAACTTGGATTTGAGTCAAATCCAGCTGCCCTATTTGATGATTTGTTTCAGGGTTATGGAGAAATATTATTTAAATTTGCTTATTTCAAAGTAGCTTCTTGATTCTATGGTCGAACTTTGCCGAAAACAAATTAATTTTTACCTGATTTTTGTTCGGCTGTGATTTTCATTGCATTTCTTTATTTTCGCATTTTTTCCCCTCGCATTTATTTTGTGCTTCAAAAAGGTTCTGTAGAGGAAAAACATCAGAGCAGACAAATTACTGTTCTGCTAATATTGACGTTAGTATAAACCCATTGATTTTGTTTTGAAATGAACCTCTCTTGTTTTCCAACAGCTGACGAATGGAAAAGAGGGCAAGAATAGATTAAAACGCCAGTGCTGTATATGAAAGTTATTGCATTTAATTTAGTTAAGTAACATACTTATACCCAAACTCATTCTTAAGTTGTGTATACGATAGTGGTGGAGTATGTAAATGAAGACGCTGCTTTAGTTTGCCGCCCTCCTCCTCCTCCTCCTCAGAAAAAATCTCGGCCCCAAAGTGACCCCCACCGAAAACTTTCAAGTTCCACAATCGTTACTGTTATTTTATATGGATCACTGTTCCATTAACACCAGGCCTCAGTGTTGTTGTTTTTTTTTTGTTTTTTATGAGGAACTTTGAACTTAATTTAAAAAAAAAAATGACAATTTTACTTTTGTATGCAAATATGTTACAAAAAAAAAATTTGGTATGACTTTGATAAATTTTCGCAAAGAAAGAAACGTGTCGCTTATAATCAGTTAAATGTGGCACAAGGCCGAAGCTATGGGGTAACCAGTGAGGATCGAACTCGCTACTCAGTTGTAATAGGCCCAAGCAAGATAAGCTTACTAACCATTCCACCAAGCCGATGTACCTCTCTCATAAAATAGCTCCATGCCATATTTAATGAAAGAGCATTAATAATTTTGAATATTTCCCAGTAAATGGTAGCCGGCTACAACTAAATCTAACATGCGTTTTCACGCATTCATCAGGTAGTCAGAAATTATTTGTGAAAATGGGGTATTTATTCCCCTTCCACAAATTCAAGATTTTAGAGCGATGGTAGTTTGTGTAAATACTGAAATTTAACTTTTTTTTTTAGGGGCTAAATTATGATACTTAGCCTCTTGGATTGTTTACTGTTACTTACAGAAATAAACGTATATATATATATATATTTCTCAGTTATGATCTGAGATTAAGGACAGAATGGTTACATAAAAAGACAAGCGGAAAACTATTTAACTCGCCTACGCGTTTTGTCCTGTGATGGGCTTTATCAAGGCAGAAAAACGAAATGAGCTTTATTCCAAATTACGGTATTTTTCCCTAATTTCGCCTTTTCTTATGGAAACGATACTCAGACAAACATACATAATAAAAAGTTCAAAGAACGGATAAATTCCCTTCATTTTGCAATCTCATGACATTGCACTACACATTCTAAAACTAAAATTTCCTGTTAATCTTCTTGAATGATTTTTGAATTTTGTCTTTTCGCATTGATAAAGTCTATCACAGGACGAAACTCGTAGGCGAGTTAAATTCAGTTTTCCTCTTGTCTTCTTTTTATTTAACTATATATATATATATATATATATATGGTTCAAAAGTATGTGGACAGTAGATAGAATAGGTTTGTGCATCGGTTATAAATACAAGAAATTGAAAATGTCAAAATGCGGTTAAAATAAAATGGATTGAAACATTTGGTACTCAAGACACGAAGAAACAAACCATTGACTGGATTCATGACAAATACTATCATTTACACTCCGCACACATTTAGGCCACCCTGTGCATATATATATATATATATATATATATATATATATGGCCAGTGACGTTTTTTTTTAAATATAGCGGACAGAAGATGTAATTGATTTTTAATTTAGTCTTACTAGGGTTCTTGTGTGTGCGTGTGAGTATATATGTGTGTGTATTTCTTCTGCTGGACGCTCGTGGCCTAGGGGTAGAATCGCCGATTCGGTCGGGTTTCAATCCTGGGTTAGGAAGCGAACGTAGTCTAAGCCGTACTGATGAGCTGTAATACAGCAAAACAGATCTGTCTGCGGATGACTATAGTGTGTGTGTATATATATATATATATATATATATATATATAAACGTTATTTTTTATTTGAGAATATGTTGTTTTTTATATTTAAACAGTATATATATTTACATCTACTGGCCTGAATAATTGAGAAATCTTGTTAGAAAAATATTAATGTCTAGCATCAGGGAGCCGTTTCTCAGACATTACACATCTTTGGAAATCAAGGTCGGGGACATTACCCAGTACCCGAAGCACTGTCAGAAGTGACATTGCAGGAGAGAGATTGAGCAATTTTTTTTTTTTTTTTTTCCAGTTAAAAAAAAAATCCGACATTAAACTTCAGCCTTGTGTCATATTCTATATGAGGTGCAACATGGATAACCACTTGTTTTTTTTACTTATAATTCTTTAAAGTATTGTTGTGCCGAACGCTTTTGGTTAATACTTTAGCCTTTTTTCAGGGGGGCGTTTAATTTCCGTAGTAACACGCACACACATCTTATTAATATTAATTTTATTAATATTAAAAATGATCCCGGTAGAGGGCTCGATGCAATCTATTTACAGAGCCAAATATATTCTGAAACAGCTACTCAACGAATGTAGAATTCGGATTTTATTGATGTGTGTGTGTGTGTACTAAATCATTTAAAGTTCAAACTAAGCAACTCCTGAGGGAGTATTCTTCTAAGGCACAGAGAAAAAAAGAGCTCCATGCCATATTTAATGAAAGAGCATTAATAATTTTGAATATTTCCCAGTAAATGGTAGCCGGCTACGACTAAATCTAACATGCGTTTTCACGCATTCATCAGGTAGTCAGAAATTATTTGTGAAAATGGGGCGAGTTGAAGCGAGGGTAGTTTGTGTAAATGCTGAAATTTAACGTTTTTTAGGGGCTAAATTACAATACTTAGCCTCCTGGATTGTTTACCGTTATTTACAAAGATAAACGTGTATATATATATATATATATATATATATATATATATTCTGTTTATGACTACTTGTTGCAAATTAAAATCATTACCTTGATAAAATCCCTCAGGGTTAAGAAAACAAATCCCTTTGGGTTTTTTTTAAATACTTTGCTTTTAGAGTATATATATATATATATATATATATATATATATATATAAATCTCGAGAAATCTATTGTTATACATATATACAATATACTGTTTAATTAAAAATAGAATATCTACTCGAAGATATTAATCATAATACCTTGTCAGTCTTTTTAATCAGACCTAGACACACACACACACACATCAACCATGGCGATAGTGGGCTGGGACGGTGGGGGCCCGTAAGGAGCCATCTCACTTAGTTTTGGCTGGCCCCACGGTTGCCCCACCTCCATACTTTTTAAGCTTCAAAAATTTATCAAACTGATCAGTCTCTGATTTTGATAAGATTTGATCTTCATGACGTTCCCTCTGCATGGAGCTGATTTTTGTACGGCTGTGGTGCCCACAGTATTTTCATTTTATTTTCGCATTTATTATTATTATTTTTATTTTATTTTATTCTATTTTATTTTTTGTGCTTTAAAAGTTTTGTAGAGATGAAATAATCAGAGCAGACATCACTGTTCTGCTAGTATTGACGTTAACCTTTTGATATTTGTTTTGAAATTAACCGCTCTTATTTTCCAACAGTTGAAGAGTGGGAAAGCGGGCAAAAATAGATTAGGACTTCACTGCTATAAATGAAAAGTTATTTCATTTAATTTAGTGAAGTAACATACTTGTACTCAAACTGGGCACCTCAAGGTGGTGTAATGGTTAGCAAGCTTGTCTCGCTAGCACTATTGCAATTAAGTAGTGAGTTCGATCCTCACTGGGTGCCCCATACTTTCGGCCTTGTGCCACATCTAAGCTGCGCTTAGTAAATTATACTTGTACTCAAACTCATTCTTAAGTTGTGTATACGATAGTGGTGGAGTATGAAAATGAAAACGCTGCTTGAATTTTCCCCCTCTTCAGAAAAAACTCGACTCTTAAGTATCCCCCTTCACTTCCAGTGTTCCACAATCGCCACTGGATGGGGTTTACAGCCGTGTATTTTATACTGGAAATATATATATATATATATATATATAACAAAAATTTAACTCTTCTACAAGACAAAACTAATGGAAATAATTGAACCGTGATACTATTTATATTAAGTAAAAAATAACCTTGAATTGCAAAATAATTTACACAAACTAAGTGACAAAAAAAAAAAAATCAAAGATGAACAAAAAACGAAAAAAAAAAATTAAAAAAATAACTGCTAAATTGTCCATCTGACCCAGGTCATCTATGATTTTCAGACGCGTTGCATTTTTGGTCTAAAATTATTGCTGATATTAATTGTTAAATGCGTCATTGGAGGCGGAACGTAACTCGAATAAGTCTTGTATGCTGAATAAAATTTAGAAGTCTCATTTCAGAAAATAATTCGAAGCGTCGAAAAGCAAATAAATAAATGAAAATTGGGGAAAAAAAAAAAATATTTAATTTAAAATACAAGAAATTTACAGTACGAAAATAAATCTAAAAAAAATCATTTTATTATGGGGAAAAGAGAAAACAAAATAGTATCTTTTAAAAAACATATCTTCGGCAGCCACACCTTTTTAACATCTTTAGCTCCCCCACCATTCTTTAGTCTCTGATATAGTTGCACCTTATTTTGCGTCGCTGTTCTTGTATATACATACACACACACACACACACTTCAAATACCAAATATTTTCTTTAAAAACCACTGTAATCCCACGCCAACATTGCGATCACCAGAAATTTAAATTAAAACTTAAATTCTGTAACGGTCAGTCTATAATCAGCATGCACTGTGCTCAAAACATGAAATGAGTCGTGCTACCAGTGAGGGATAATAAATATATATATATATATATATATATATATATATATATATTATGGCACTTAACGGAATGGCAAATAAACCTCAGCGGGTCGTTTATTGCCAACTAAACTTTATTTATTTATTGCTGGTAATACCTTTTTTTTTTTTTTTTTTTTTTTTTCAACAATTTATGTTTTTGTGTCTAGTAATACTTTTCTCTTTTCGAGTATCAAGATTCATTAGGATTTGTTTTTTAAGAGCAGTGTTCCTTGTTATTTAACCCATAACTGGAGGGAAGGGACTGATTAATACCTTTCCCAAGAGTACCAGTGCGTAAGTGAATGCAGGGTATTCAACTGGAATTTGAACTCTGCTCACCGATTTCTCTTTCCGAGCCGATATCCACTGCACAACAACGCACATCCGTCATTATTCGCTTACAACACCTCGTATTCCCAAGCAGTCACCCATCTATGTACTGACCAGGTTCAACGTTGCTTAACTTCAGTGATCGAACGAGAACCAGCGTATTCAACGTGATAGGCCGTAAGCCCAACGGACTTCGTAATAAAGACGGGATTATTTACATATTTAGTTATGTACATGGCATAATTTTTTTTTAATAACTGATTTTTACCTTTAACCGTTTTTTTTTTTTTTTTTTTTTAAGGAACGTCCTTGTAACGCTGTTTTATTTGAACGTTCACGTGTTAGGGAATTTATGAACGCTCATTGTTCAAATCAAAACGAATTATGACGTGTTCAACCATGGTTGTATGAATTTATGAAGTATTTCTCAGTGTGAATGTATTTAGTAACAATTTCTGTTTATCATCATTTCTCACTTTTTCAAATGTGAGCTGGTCTAACCCTATTAGGACCAAAAACTAAGTATTAAACAATCCTGGGCCCGACGCTCTTCCTTATTTTCATCAACGACCTCCCAGATGAGATCAAGTCCCAAGTAGGCATCTACGCAGACGACACCACAATATACTCCCGCACCAGTAAGAAACCTGTCGTGGCGGACAGACATAATCTCGCTGCTGACCTTGAACGGGATCTACACTCTGTAGTGAACTGGAGCAAGAAGTGGCTTGTCAACTTCAATGCGTCTAAGACCAAGCTGTTGTCTGTCAACCATCACAGGCAACCTCTCCTGCCTCCCATAAGCATGGACCAAGCGATTCTCCCCGAGAGCAACACACTACGCCTCCTCGGCCTTACCCTCTCCTCAGACCTCAAATGGAACCACTATATTGATTCCATAGCTAAATCTATTGCTAAGAAGGTTGGGTCACTATGCCGATCCAGGATGTTTTTTCCGCCTGAATCCATCCTGCATATATATATACAAGTCAACCATCCGTCCGAGCATGGAGTACTGCTGCCATTTATGGTCAGGCGCCCCTGCCGTTCTCCTCAGTGTTCTCGACAGGCTCCAAAGGAGTCTGTAATGTGATAGGTACTGATCTGGTGGCTCGACTGCAGCCACTTCCCCATCGTCGAAATGTGGCCTCCCTTTGTCTGTTCTATAAATACTTTCATGGCTTCTGCTCGGACAAACTTAAGTCACTGATGCCTCCTCAACAGGTGTTTACTCGTGCAACCAGACTGGCAACTGAGTCCCACCCATTCACAGTCAGATTAGCCAAATGCAGACGACAATTCTACTCCTGCAGCTTCTTCTCTCGCACTTCCTGCCTGTGGAACTCGCTCCCGTATTCTTGCTTTCCTGACGGCTACAACCTCCAGAAATTTAAATGCAATGTCAATACTCATCTACTAACCACTGGACTCTAGCTCTCTCCCCTCCCCCGTATAACCTTCCCTTTCTCTCCACCTATGTATCTGTCATCGCACCTGCATTCTCAGCTTTCTATTGCTCCTTTCTAACTAGTTTGTACTCTTCACTCTTTTCTAATTAATCTTTTTTACAGTTATGCAGCTCATCAGTGGCATTTCTGCCTTGCTCGGGGTGAAATGATTAAAAAAAAATCTTTTTATATATATAAAGTAGCTAACCCAGAGAAAACGGACCTACCTAGGTTTCACCTAATGGATTATCAGGGCAAGTTGGTTTATTTATTTGCTCTGCTATTGTATTGAGCACTCTACGTGTTAGGTTCCTCGTCTCGAGTTTTTTTTCTTTCGACTAGTACTTTGACTAATGTTCACAGTGCTTAGTCCGTTTCTTTTTTTTGTTTCCATTTTTTCCCCTCTGCGTTTATACTCGGTGGGTCTTCCGAGAAGTGTTCAAAGATAAATTTACAGTTATATATAAATCCTGGGTATGACATAAATTGCAACCGGTGATGTGGCTCTAAATTTATAGTTTAACGTTTTGGAAAATGTGGAGTTATTCCTTAAATGCCATTACTCCCAAGTTCACTCTATCCCCAGTGGTAGTACCCCTGATAGGGTCTCATCTGTGGGTTAAATAGTTTGTGTATGCCTGAGTGCGTGTTTATGTGAATACACCGCATTTGTGTGTATTTTCACGATATACTGTGAGTGGAATATCTTCATTATGCATGGGTCTGTGTGCATGTAGGAGCTTTTCGAAGCCTGAGCTAAGTCATCATTGGAACTCCCAAGCCACCAGCACTCGTACCAGGGACGGCAAACTTTGATATCAAAACCCCTTATGTAGGTTGTGTGTTCCATGTACTACCCAATGTATTTAAGGCTCCGGGGAGGTTAAACTCCGTGACAATATAACATGTGGTCATGATAAACATCTAACACGTGGTAGTGCACTTGAATGGTGTATGTTATTTTGAGGGAGAGAATTTGCCTCGGGCCGCACAAGCAACTGGCCACTTTAAACAAATCTTAGTGGAGGTTTATCGGTAGCTGGGTGGCTAATAGTTCATCACGAGTGCATGCAGGACAGAAATCCCATGCATAAGGGGAAGACAAAGGTCATCATCCACTACTGACCCATATTTATCTTTTATGATAAGAGTCCACCATATATGCATGCATACATGCAAATATTTTCACTCAAAGGCCGAAGCGTCAAAGGCAATCATTTATTTGCTAAGAGGTTTTGTTTTTTAATTCCATTTTGGATTTAGTTAAGTGCTATATATTATACATGCTTGGGTGATCATGTCTCATACTGCTCTATGACCAAGACAGGTTCTTGGAACTGAGCTCCACCCACGACTATTGAACAGGTGAAGACTCATCCCTTGTTCCCTATTTAGGATGTGGTTTCCGGTTTTCTCTTTTCCAATCTCTTCAATATTACGTAGCCCCCTGCATATCAGTGGCGTTACCGCATTGCTCGGGGTGATACGATTAAAAAGTCTGAATTTTGCCTTTAGGTTTTAAAGTCAATTCATATTAAGTCCAGCAAGCCATCCCTCTGTAAATAGGATAAGTGGTTATGTTTGGTTTTGGGCTAATTCCAGTGTTCATTGTTTGCTGAAATTAATTTACAGTGACTAAAGGTGATATTATTTGTGAGGATGAAACCGAATTTTTATGTGCATTTTAATGTTTTTTTTTTTTTTTTTTTTTTAATAAGCAATCCCTATGGTGTAAGAGACATTATTTAATATTGGTAAATATAAATATATGCAGTAAATATGTACTGTGAGTGTAGAATATTTGCATCATGTATATGTGTGGGGAATTTTCGAAGCCTGAGCAAGGTCATCATGGGCGCTCCCAAGCTACCAGCCCTCAAACCAGAAATGGTAAACTCTGTCATTAAACCCCTTATGTATAATGTGTGGTCCACCATGCACTACCCAATGTATTTTAGGCCCCGGGAAAGTCACTCCATGATAGTATAACTTGCAATCATCACAAACACCTAACGCTTGTTATGCTGTTTTGATGGAAAGAGTGTACCTCGTGCCACGCAAGCAACTGACCACTTTAAACAAATCTGGAGGTTGATCGATAGCTAAATGGCTAATAGTTCAACACGAGTGCATGCAGAACAGAAATCGCATGCATAAGTGTAAAGCGAAGGACACCATTCATTGCTGAACCTTATTCGTCGTTTACGATAAGAGTCCACCATATATATCAGTTAGTTGCCATACGTGATACAGGCTTGGGCGATCATGTCTCCAAAGTATCATGACTGACTAGGCAGAAGATTTTCCCGAAAGTAGGTTGCCATTATTTTCTGCGGTAGACTGGTTGCCAACCAAGGCTGTAGAGACCATTCTGTCCTACTATTTAACTCATAGCTGGAGGGAGAAGAAGCGAATTAATACCATTCCCAAGGGCATTTACAGGTAAATTAATGCAAAGAATTAATCTGTAATCCGAACTCTGCTTCCCGATTTCTCGTTTCGAGCGGTATCCACTGCACCACAACGCACATCCTCATATTATATATATATATATATATATATATTTGTCATAATAAATAAATTATAAACATTGTTTGCTTTTTTTTTTTTTTTTTTTTTTTTTTTAATAAAATCCGTTCATACTAACGGATCATCTTTCGCGTATTACAATCAAAAGATGTCAGAAGTGAGCTATAACGTTGACATGTTATTTTTATTCATTTCTCAAGGTACCCAAGTACTTTCAACCTCTTTCTGAGATCATCTTCAGGGGTGTGAGTTATGGTAACCGGAAAACTGTGTTGCTAAATTTACTGTACATTTTTTTTTCTCCTTCAAATATAACAGATGACAAATTGTTAGCGTTCATTGGAACATGAAAATCATCCAAAATGGATTTTTTTTTTAATTATCCAAAATTGTTATAGTTGTATTATTAAATATAATTTTATGTTATCGCTTTCGGGTGATCATGTCTCCAGAAAGACATGACTGACTGGACAGAAGATTATCCCGCAGTAGATTGCCATTACTTTCGGCGGTATACTGGTTGCCAACCAAGGCTATAGAACCCAATCTATCCTATTATTTAGCTCATAACTGGAGGGAAGAGACGGATCAATACTTTTCCCAAGAGTATTTGTGCGTAAGTGAATGCAAGGGATTCAACCGGAATTCGAACTTGGCACCCCGATTTGTCGTTCCGAGTCGATATTCTTATTGGACGTTACTTTTCGACAAATCAAGCTTATTAAGCAGAAACAAATTATTTATGACTCAACTTAACAGACGCATTATAGTGGGCTGTTTGGAAAGTTAATACCGATTTTTAGTCGTTCATGTCTCAATACTTTAGAACACAAATTTAATCTTACATTTTAGATTAGACTTCAAACTTTCTTTCACTTGAGAAAGTTTCAAATTATTTAATTCGTGTTAATTTTGCATCCCTGTGAAAATGGATGATTGTAAGGCGCATTTTAGACACTTGATATTTTAATTATTGTAAAGGCAAAAATGCCTCACAAGCAGCAGAAAGATATGTGCTGTTTACAGTGAAGGTGCTTTAGCTGAAAGAACTGTACGAAATTGGTTCGCTAAAAGTAGCAGTGGAGAGTAACAAGAAAGGACTACAAATAAACTTTAAGAAAACTGAGTGCATGGTCATCAGCAAAAGATACAACCCAAAATGCCAAATACAGGTAGGGGATAACAGAATCAAACAAGTCCAAGAATTTAAGTACCTAGGAAGTGTTCTAACAGGAGATGGAAAGTGCGACACGGAGATCCGAAGGCGAATTGGCATGGCAAAGGACGCGTTCCAGAAGATGAGCAAAATACTAACACACAGGAAAATCTCAATAGAAACGAAGAAAAGAGTGCTAGACTGCTACGTGATGTCAGTTCTTCAATACGGATGTGAATGCTGGACAATATCATCGAAAATGAGGACAAAACTGGAAGCGGCCGAAATGTGGTTCTACAGAAGGATGCTACGGATATCGTGGACTGAGCATACAAGCAACGACGAAGTGTTAGAAAGAATGGCAACAAAAAGGAAATTGATGCTGAGCATCAGGAAGAGACAACTGAAGTTCCTGGGACATGCAATGAGGAAGGAGAGCCTGGAGAACCTGATACTAACTGGACAGATAGAAGGAAGGAGAGACAGAGGAAGGAAGCGGGTAACATATTTGCAGGGTCTGATCAGGTGGATGACGGAACGGGGGTTGCAACAGGGGAGCAACAGGAGCAAACATACTAAGAGCCACAAGGGATAGGGAGACGTGGAGATCGCCTCCGTTCTGAAGGGACAGGGCACATAGAAGAAGAGTTGGTGAGTGCAGACTCGGGCAGATTCCCCCCTACTACAGTTGACCACTAAATTAGAACATTGAGAATAACCCACATTACACATGGGAATTGGAAGAAACACTAAATTCATCAGATACGGCCACCCACGGGAACTTGGTGAAGCTTGGGGAGCCAAATCAAATCAAATGATGCCATATTCAAGAATAAAAAAAAAACAAACAGAATTGGCAAACAGGAATGGTGTTTTCCATCAGAATAATGTCTGACCTCACATTTCTTTAGCGATCCGGCAAAAATTGTTGCAGCTTGTCTGGAATGTGTTACCCCACCCGCAATATCCACCAAATATTGCTCCTTCAGGTTTTCAATTGTTCAATTCTTGCAAAATAATCTCAATCGTAAAAACATTAATTCTTTTGGATGACACAAAAAATACACCTTAATGATTTCTTTGCCAAAAAAAAAAAAAAAACTACCAAAATTCTGGGAAGACTAATCTTTAAAATGAAGGAAAAATGGAGAAATGAGAAACAAAATGGAACATGATTTACATTTTTCGGACATTTGGTCTCATCTTTGTTGCCTTATTCACGACGTTTCGGCCGTTGTGCGCTTCGGTCTTCTTCAGGTGCTTGAAATTTCGAACCGAACCCTTTATTCCATACCCGTGAAGAAGGCCGGAGCGTACAACAGCCGAGATATCGCGAATATGGCAATAAGGACGAGGATAAATCTGAAGAATGTAAATCATGTAAATATATTTTTTTTTTAATCATCTCACCCCAAGCAAGGCATTCCACTGCCACTATTGCGCATGGGGCTACATAGGGGAAGGTAAAGAGGAGTGGTTAGACATAGGGAATATCAGGAGGAAGGTGACAGATGAGTAAGGATAGCGAGGATGAGATGGGAAGAGTGTTTGATAGAATGGGAGCAGGTTAGTGTGTTAGGAGGTGTCTATTGACCTTACATTTAAACTCTTGGAGATTGTAGCCGTCGGGGAAGCAATCGTTTGGAAGCGAATTCCACAGTCGGGAAGTGCGAGGAAAGAAACTGTTGGAGTAGAAGTTACGGGATCTAGTTGCTAATCTAGTATCTCGTTCAAATTCGTATTTAGGGGGCACTAGTGATCTAAGTTCATCGGAGCAGAAGCCGTGAAAGTATTTATAGAAGAGACACAGGGAAGCCACGTCGCGCCGGTGGGAGAGAGACTGCAGGCGGTCTGCCAAGTCGGTATCTATCACATTACAGACCCTTCTCTGAATCTTATCGAGAAGCCCGAGGAGAACAACAGGGGCACCCGACCAGATATGGCAGCAGTATTCAATGCATGGGCGGAAAAAAATTAAACCGTTGCATTGGATATAGTACGAGCTGAAGTGAAAAGGCGCCTGTTAAAAATTAGAACTAACTTTCCGGTCAACCCAGTACATCTTTTATGTGCCATGTCCTTTCAAGACGTAAGCGATTATGGCTTTACACATCTCCCTGTCCCTGGTGGTTCTTAGCACGCTTTCTTCTGTTGCACCATGCAACCCTCGTTCCGTCATCCACCTGCTCAGGCCCTTCAAGTATTTTATTCGTTGCTTTCCCCTGTATCTTTTCCCCCCTCTATCTGGCCTGTTAGTATCAGATTCTCCAAGCCATCCTTCCTCATTGCATGTACCAGGAACTTCAGCTGTCTCTTCCTGATGCTCAGTATTATTTCCTTTTTGTTTCCATCCTTTCCAAAACCTCGTCATTGCTCACATGCTTCGTCCATGATATCCGCAGCATCCTTCTGTAGAACCACATTTCAGATGTTTCAAGTTTTTCTATCATCTTCGAAGATATTGTCCAACATTGACTGCCATATTGAAGAACCAAAATCACATAGCAATCCAGTACTCACCTCTTTGTTTCTAGTGAAATTTTCCTGTTTCTTAATACTTTACTCAACTTCTGAAATGCTCCTTTCGCCGTTCCAATTCGCCTTCGGATCTCAGTTGCGCACTTTCCGTCTTCTGTTAGAACACTTCCTAGGTATTTAAATTTCTGTACCTGCTTGATTTTAAAGTCTCTCAGCTGTAATTGACATTTTGGGCTGCTTTTTTTTTTTTTCTTTGCTGATGACCATGCAATCGGTTTTCTTGCAGTTTATATGTTGTCCTTTCTTGTCACTCTCTTCAGCTACCTCCTGTAGATCTTCTAGTTTCCTTTCTGTGTCTGCTATCATCACTGTATCATCTGCGTACCTTATATTGTTTAAATTGTGACCTCAGATGACGAATCCTGGCATAATCTCCAGGGTTCTTAGAATAGACTCACTGTATAAATTGAATTGATCCGGTGAAAAGACGCATTCTTGTCTAACGCCCCTTTCAATCTTAGTATAATTGCTGAATTCGTTACCTGTCCGTATGCAGGCAGTTTTCTGCCAGTAGAGATTCTTGATTACTCCTTGATCTTTCCGAAATATGTCGAGGATGCCAAGCATCTCCATCAATTCTTTGCGGCGTATTTTGTCAAACGTCTTTGCATAATCAACAAAACATTGGTTCAAGTCCTTCATTTGTATTGCCCTTTCAGAGAGCATCGTAATCATAAATATGGCATTCCTTGTTTCGGTGTCTTTGACGAAACCGCACGGTTCTCGTCCTATCTCTGGCCTGATTCTTCTTCTGGCTCTATTCATCAGGATTCGGACGATCAATTTTGTTACATGGCTCATTAAACTGATAGTTCTGTGGAATTCGCACTCGTTTGCTCCTGGCTTCTTAGGCAGCGCTATGAAGATCGACTTACTAAGGTCATCTGGTATTACACCACTATTATAAATTTCATTTATCATTTTTATATAATCAAAAAGCATTCGTCATACATGTATTTGATAAATTCATGTAAACGTATATTTTTTGACCTCGTCTTATCTAATGGTCGCCTTGTTCGCGGAAATATACAGTATACACGTGTGCAGGGACAATATTTTGCGGCACGCTTAAGATCGCGTGGCACGTGGTTGAGATATACTGGGTTAGATATACGTTGCTGTGTGCTTTTTTTTTCCTGAATTTGACAAGAATGGATAAACCTTAGCGTGAAGCCCACTTAAGTGAAAGCCCCAATTAGTCGTAAGGCGTTCAAGTGGATTAAAGCCTGAGTTGCCAGTAATTAAAGAAAGTGCGATGCGTAGAAATAGTTTTACATTAAACATAATCATTTACATTATATACATTGATAGTGCGCGTTGTGGTGCATTGGATATCGGCACGGAACGAGAAATCGTGGAGCCGAGTTCGAAGTCCAGCTGAATTCATTGCATTCATTTACGCGCAAATACCATTGGGAAAGGTATTAATCCGCCCATTCCTTCCAGTTATGGGTTAAATAACAGGACAGATTGGGTTCTATAGCCTTGGTCGGCAACCAGTCTACCACAGAAAGCAATGGCAACCTAATGCGGGCTAATCTTCTGCCCAGTCAGTCATGTCTCTTTCGAGACATGATCGCCCAAGCGTGTATCACGTATGGCACTTAACTGACTGACATTGATAGTGTTAGTAGTAGGAATATATATATATATATATATATATATATATATATATATATATATATATAAGACAAGATGTTTGTGTGTGTCTGCTTGTATTTCCTTTATACAAATCCACAATTTTTATTCGATTCTCACACAAATATTCTTTAGGCTTCCGGTCAGTTCATGGGCACCTAATTTTTTCCGATTCCCCTCACCCCGATATCGGAAATCGATACCCCGATATCCGATCAGGTCGGATCAAGATCAGGATTTCAGCCCTTTTATTTTTGTTTTTGCTTAGAGTTTTGCTCTAAGTAGGTATAATTGTAGTTCTTAGTCTCAGCCATGATACCATTTACTCAGTGGACTTATTTAGCCTTCAAACTTCAGTTTGCCACATAAGTTATTTGGCATCGATACCGGAAATCAAAATTTGACTTAGATCCATTCATTTTTTCTTTCAACTAAGGTTTCGCTTTGACTGGAAACAACTATTGATTTTTAGTCTTTTGTACCAACGTCCAAAGAGTCTGAGCACCAGGACCATGGATTAGTTTTAAAGCTTTCATTACACCCGAGCAACATCGGGCTCTACTGCTAGAATTATCATCAATTTTTAACGAATTATCAATATTTTTTTTATCCTAATTTCGCGGACTTTATTTTCACTAATAGAATTAGTCGTAGTAATGTTATCTTAAATTTTTATTAAATATAGCATTGCCAAGAATTATTTAGTTTTGATTTTTTCTTTGATCTTCATTGCATATCAACCTCAAATTATTTGACGGCATATTAGATGAAATATTGTCAACCATTATTCTTTTTTTGACTATGATTTCTTTCATCTTCGTTTCAATTGCTTTATTTCTACTAGTATTATTAGTAGTCGTAATATTATCTCTAATTTTGATTAGATGAAACATTGTCAAGCATTCATTTAAGTGCCATATGTGATACACACTTGGACGATCATGTCTCTTTCGAGACATTACTGGCTGGACAGATTATTTTCTGCAGTAGTTTTCCATTACTCTCTATAGTAGACTGGTTGCTAACCGAGGCTGTAGACTCCCGTCGGTATTGCTATTTAACTGGAGAAAGAAGGGATGGATTAATATTTTTCCCAGGGGTATTTTCGTGTAAGTGAATGCAAGGTATTTAACTGGAATTCGAGCATTAATTACTTTTAAATAGGATTTATTTCATCTTTATTTCAGTTGGTTTATTTCCACTATTAGTATTAGTAAAAAAAATATTATCTAGAATTTTGATTAGTCATTGTCAAGTCTTATTCTTTTTTTGACTAGGATTTCTTTCTTCATTTTAATTACTTTATTTCTATTCATAATAGTATTAATTGTAGTAATATTCTTTTTCTTTTTTGTAAAAATTAAATGAGGTATTGTCAAGCATGATTTATTTTTGACTAGTATTTCTTTCATTTTAATTTCCTTTGCTTTATTTCCGCGAGTATAATTATTAGTAACAATATTATGATTTGTGGATTCGTATAAAGGACATACAGCCTGTTTCATTTAATGAACAGAAGGCTGCCTTTAATCATGAATATAGGTGAAAAAATAACTCTTAATTTTCGTCTTGTATTTCTTTCCTGTTGATTTCAGTCGCCTATTATAGTATTTAGTGAGCATAACATTCGACGACCATTTGTAAGTGGAACATTCGGAAATATAAATTAGATTTTGGTTAGACTCTAATTCGAATCTTTGTTCCTTTCCAAGCTTGTCACAGCACGACGACCTAACTTCCGCTTGAACTTCTATATATTTCCGGTCCGCGTTGTTTACGAACGGGCTGCGAATGAGGGTGTGGGTAATTACGATAAAAGGCAACTGAAATTAAGATAACAAATATTGACTAAAAATTGGTGCCAGTTATTAAGAAATATATCTTTAATGTGGAAATTTCCATAAATTTTGTCATTTTTCACCATACTTTGATTTCTGCTATGGTCGCACGACCTACCAAGTCTGCAGGAAAACCTAAGGCAGGTCGTGGTGTGTTGTTATGGCTCAATTTCTTTTTCCTTCTATCTCCCCGAACATCCCTTGCGATACATCGACAAAGTTCTCCTTACTGTGTGGGCTGTACTTAACAAGACAATTTTTTTGTATATCTCTTAAGCTGGGGTTTCCAGGGATTCTTTCAATATGTTGTTTTGTTCCATTTTTTTATCATTCCAAGTGCACCTACTATTACTGGCACAACTACTCTTGTTTTCAGTTTCCACATTTTTTTCTATTTCAACTTCCAAGTCTTTATATTTTGACAGTTTTTCGAATTCTTTGGTTGCTATGTTTACAATCCGCTGGGCAAGCCGTATCAATTAATACGCAAGCCTTTTCTTTTTGGTTTTTAGCAATAATGTCCGGCCTATTTGCTTCAATTTTCTGTCTCTGTAGATGGTGTAATCCCATGGAATGATGACACCTATTTCTGTAACCGGTGCTGTTCATACCAGTATTTATTTACATATTTTCAATAGTGTTTGCACATTGTCCAGTGTAAATATTGCCCGCCCCCCCACCTCTCGTGACGATTTTTTATATTCATTTGGGGCAAGTACAGAACATCCTGAGATGAGATGGCCTATTGTTTCTTGGTATTTATCACAAAACCTGCCTTTTGGTTCCCCTTTATTATGCATAGTATTTGCCTGAAAGTTCCTAGTAAAGACTTTTGTCTTGCGCTGCAAGAATAAAGCCTTCAGTCTCAGACTTTAATCCAGATGCACGTAACCATCGATGTGTATTAACTTTATCAACATTGGGTTTATTAGCTCGTTCTGGATATCGGCCATGCAGGGGTTTGTCTCGATTATTATTATTATTGTCTCGATTATTATTATTATTGTCTCGATTATTATTATTATTGTCTCGATTATTATTATTATTGTCTCGATTATTATTATTATTGTCTCGATTATTATTATTATTGTCTCGATTATTATTATTATTGTCTCGATTATTATTATTATTGTCTCGATTATTATTATTATTGTCTCGATTATTATTTTCTGCTTCCGCGCGGTTTGCCGTTTTCAACCAGACATCTTGCATTTGGACAGTTTCTTCCCAAGAACTGCTGCAGTGTAGACTCCCGAGCGGTTGCTTACTTTCTCACTACAACCCTTTTCTCCAAGTTTCCAAGTTCAGAATTAACCGCTATTTATTCGTTATATCTTTATAATCTACAGTTTTCGTCTTCTTTGGCGTCATTCAATAAGCAGCTATCTTGAGTGTCTCTTGGGACTTGTATAGAGTGAACAACGTAAAAGAAAAAGAATCCAGTATAATTGTTCGAACTGAAGATAAAACTAAATAAAATATCCGCAGACAGATGTTTCGCTGTATCGCGTCTCATCAGTACGGTTAGACATCCGATTGAAACCTGATCGAATTGACATCAGTCGGCAATTCTACCTCTGACCCATGGGCGCTCGGTAGAGGAAAGCGGACTTTAGCGTGTTATATACAATGTAAACACACACTAGTAGCTGAGTGTTCAAATTCATTACTGAATGAACGATGTGTAGATGAATAAGTATTTACTGTTTTTTTTTTTAGTCGACCATTCCTTCATAGTGCTCAATCGGCGTGCGAGAGCTTAAATAGTAAATCCGAAGACAGATCTGTTTCTGTGTGTGTGTGATTTTTACCCCAAGCAAAACAGGATCGCCACTCGTGCACAGGAGTTACAGTGAGAGAAAGAATAAGGTACTGGAGATGTCGAAGAAAGGAGAGAAGGATGGGAATCGAGGAGAAAAAAAGATGAGTTTACATTTAAATTTTTAGAGATTGTAGCCATCACAGAAATAAATAAATAAATGGAAGAGTTCCACAAATGGGATATATTTTTATTTTTTTTTTTTAATCATATCACCCCAAGCAAGGAGGTAATGCCACTGATGTGCAGGGGGCTACATAAGAGTGAGAAGATTAGAAAAGAGAAAACCAGAAACCGCATCCTAAACAGGAAACAAGGGATGAGCCTCTTCACCTGTTCAATGGGTGGAGTGTGAACCGGCCGATAGTTTAGTCTATCTACTCCAATTAGTTTCCAACAGCAGTAACAAAAAAATGGACAGCATAGAGAGACTAATGACCTCATCAAAACGTTGACTTTCCACACTATCTTAAGCAAAATGTTAAGAAGGAACCCCAATCAATGCAGGAAAAGAGCAATAACAGTTAGCGGACTTGAGAACTCTATTTCCCCTGAACAAACATTTTAAGAGAAAGATTTCTAATAAATTCAACCAAGAGGAACAGTAATTGTTCGGTCAATGAATGTCAATGTGAAATGTTTCCTGCAGAGAAATGGCTAATTTCACCCTAAATTGTACAATTTATGTTGTATCAGCCCAGCGTCCAAAACAATGCGAGTTTTGTGAGAAAGAAAGACGTACCACAATTTGTGAAGATCTTCATTACTTTTTATCCTCAGTTCCTCGAGACGCCACGGACGCCCACAACTTGTGTACATTGTGGACAAACTTTGCGGCGACAGCCTGTTTCATGAAACACTGTCACCGCCGTATGTTCACCTCAATATTTACGTATATATTTGCATACGCTTTATCCCTGATATTGAGCACATTAACCTATGTATGTGTGTGTGTATATATATATATATATATATATATATATATATAGTCATCCGCAGACAGATCTGTTTCGCTGTATCACAGCTCATCAGTACGGTTAGACATCCGATTCAAACCGGACCGAATTGACATCAGTCGGCGATTCTACCTCTGAGCTATGGGCGCTCGGTAGAAGGCAGACTTTTAGTACGTGATCTACCAGGTGAATACACGCCAGTAACTGAGTGTTCTAATTCATTAATGAATGAGCGATGCGTAGATGCAAAATAAGAAATCGTCGAGTCGAGTTTGAATTCTATTTGAATTCGTTGCATTCACTTACTTAACCTTGAGAAAGTTATTAATTTGTCTTTTCCTTTCAGCTATGGGTTAAATAACAGGACAGATTGGGTTCTATAGCCTTGGTCGACAACCAATCTACCGCAGAAAGCAATGGCAACCTACTGCGGGATAATCTTCTGCCCAGTCAGTCATGTCTCTTTCGAGACATGATCGCCCAAGCGTGCATCACGTATGGCACTTGACTGACTGACTGATCCTTGATTGCAAATGATTTCTTCATCAGTGTGGCTAGACATCAACTGGCTTCTGGCCAGGATCGAAACTCGACCGATTTGGTGTCAGTCGCTAATCCCTAAGCACATTGTATATTCTTGTAGTAATTTTTCATTGTGGAATCAAAGAGAAATTTTAGCGTGTTGTATATAAGCGGTGTATACACACTCCAATCACCGAAATCATTGCGGAAGAGTAATATATATATATATATATATATATATATATATATATATATATACACACTAGCAGTATAGCACGGCGTTGCTCAGGCGTAATGAAAGCTTTAAATCTAATCTATGGTCCTGGAACTCAGACTCGGCCTAAAGAATATTTGTGTGAAGTTTGGTGAGAATCGGATAAAAATTGTGGTTTTGTATAAAGGACATACAAAGACACACACAAACATATTGCTTATATATATATATATATATATATATATATATATATATATAAAAGCAGTATAGACGGCGTTGATCGGGTGTAATGAAAGCTTTAAAACTAATCCATGTTGCTGGAGCTCAGACTCTTTGGACGTTGGCACGAAAGACTAAAAAGCAATAGTTGTTTCCAGTTAAAGCAAAACCGTAGACTGAAAGAAAAATGAATGGATGTAAGTCAAATTTTGATTTCCTTTCAAATGAGGTTTTCTTTTTTTGTTTTTTTTTTTGTTTTTTTCGTGGTAAACTGAATTTTGAAGGCTAAATAAGCCTTCTGAGTAAATGGTATCATGGCCGAGACTAAGAACTACAATTATACCTACTTAGAGCCAAACACGAAGCAAAAACTAATATAAAAGGGCTGAAAAACTGATTTTGATCACACCCGGTTTCTTGCCTTTATATATATATATATATATATATATATATATATATATATATATATTATTGATTTTCTGCCCTATTGTAAGAACTGCAACCTTTAAACTTCTGAATAGCGTTTTTTATGTCTTTGTATGTGAGTGCATCAAATTTGATTAAAATCGGACCATTCCTTCTATAACCCGATTTTTTTTTATTATCGACTTTCAATATTTATCGACACAAAACCTAACTAAGGACACTCGCAGACGCTTATAGTACAACTGTGTAAATTTTCAAGAAAATCGGTTCAGCCGTTTCGCAGTCTATATGTAACGACACACACACACATACATACACAGTTCCATAACATTTTTCATACGCGTTTATATTGAATCCTAAGGCTAATGTGCTGTTTAATAACTTTTCGAGTTTCAACCCGATTTATGTGTCATTGTTAGTGTCACGATTAACCTTTGTGTCAGCGTGACCTTTGTGACTGCCTAAATAACGTGTGAAATATCGCTAAACAGCGTGTTTGATATTGCTCAGAAGAAAAAAAAACACAAACATGCCCGTGACCATCCTGGAGGAAATGTAATTATTCCCAAGGAAAAATAGGAAAAGACGGGACATCGTCGTGGTTACGAGTGTTTCTGACCAAAAAATTAATACTGACGAATGATTGTTATATTTCGATTTCTGCTTTGGTCACACTACCTACCAAGTCTGCGGGAAGACCTAAGGCAGGTAGTGGTGTGTTGTTATGACTACATCTCATGATTTGTTTTTCTACCTCCCATGACCGCCTGCAGTATCTCTCTCACCGGCGTGACGTGGCATCCCTGTGCCTCTTCTATAAATACTTTCATGGCTTCTGCTCTGACGAACTCAAATCACTGGTGCCCCCTAGATGTGAATTTGCACGAGATACTAGATTGGCAACTAGGTCCCACCCTTTTACAGTGAAACCGATGAAATGTAACCGCAATTTCTACTCCAACAGCTTCTTTCCTCGCACTTCCCGCCTATAGAATTCCCTACCGCATGCTTGCTTCCCCGACGGCTACAACCTCCAGGAGTTTAAATGTAAGGTCAATAGACACCTCCTAACACACTAACTCACACCCACTATCTCCAACTCTCTCCCTATGTACATCCTAAGTCGTCTATCACCCTCCTTCTGACATTTCCTATACCCAATCCCTCTATGTAACCCCCTGCGCTATAGTGGTAGTGGAATGCCTTGCTTGGAGTGACACGATTAAAATATATATATATATATATATATATATATATATATATATATATATATATATATATATACGAACTTGCCTTTAGTAGTTATAAAGAAAACGGGGGTAATATAGAAATTCTTTAAATTATTATTCTTATGCTTCTATTTCGTCCATGGTCGACGACTACCTGCTAAGTCCGGACAAACCTAAGTATGTGTTATGACTATATTTCATGATTTCTCTTCTACCTCCCATAACATCACTAGTGTTACAGAAAGAATTCTCAGTGTGTTAGCCAGTTACTGAAAATCAGCTCCGAATCGTGACATAGAAAACCATTAAAACTAAGATATTATTTTATTAGAAAAGCTTTTAATTGCTTTTATGAATAACTAGCAGTATAGCCCGGCGTTGCTCGAGTGTAATGAAAGCTTTAAAACTAATCCATGGTTCTGGAGCTCAGACTCTTTGGACGTTGGCACGAAAGACTAAAAAGCAATAGTTGTTTACAGTTAAAGCGAAACCGTAGACTGAAAGAAAAATGAATGGATGTAAGTCAAATTTTGATTTCTTGGTATCGATATTCAATAAATTTTTTTTTTTTTTTTTTTTTTCGTGGTAAACTGAATTTTGAAGGCTAAATAAGTCCTCTGAGTAAATGGTATCATGGCTGAGACTAAGAACTACAATTATACCTACTTAGTCAAACCCGAAGCAAAAACTAATATAAAAGGCCTGAAAAAATACAGACATATAGGCAGATAAACACACACACACACACACAAATCTAGCCTTTTATATATATATATATATATAAAGAAAAAATAGTGCAGAAAATCGAATATATATATATATATATATATATATATAATAATCGATTTTCTGCACTATTGTAAGAATTGCAGCCTTGAAACTTCTGAATATCGTTTCTTATGTCTTTGTCAATGAGTGTATCAAATTTGATTAAAATCGGACCACTCCTTCTGTAACCCGATTTTTTCGATTTTCGATATTTATCGGGGGCATCTGCGACTGAAAAACCTAGCTAAGAACACTCGCAGGCGCTTATAGTACAACTTTATAAATTTGCAAGAAAATCGGTTCAGCCGTTTCGGAGTCTATAGGTAACGCGCGCGCGCGCGCACACACACACACACACACACACACACACAGTTCCATTTATAAATAAGTTTAGATATATGTAGAGAACAATATTGTCTAAAGCTAAGAAATTTTTCCGATGAAAAATTAATTTTTACAATTTTTTTCACTTTTTTGAATTTAAAAATAGTTATTAAATATTTTTGAATTATGCATCATCTTTATATGTGCCGTGTTTCTTCAAGACTTAGGCCATCATGGCTTTTTACATCTTTCTCTCCCTTGTCGCTCTTAATACCCTTCTCTTGTTATCCCACTCAATCTCCGTTCTGCTCAAATTCAAGTATGTCACGCGTTGCTGTTCCTTGTCTCTCGTGAGCATTAGGTTCTCCAAGCCTTCCTTCCTCATTACATTTACCAAAAACTTAAGTTTCAAATTACTTAATTCGTGTTAATTTTGCATCCCTGTGAAAATAGATTGTAAGGCGCATTTTAGACATTTGTTTTTTTTTGTTTTTTTTTCTATTATTGTAAAAGCAAAAAATGCCTAGCAAGCAGCATAAAAATGTGCCATTTACAGTGAAGGTGCTTTAGCTAAGGAAAGAAACGGATTAATACCTTTCCCAAGGGTATTTGTGCGTATGTGAATGCAAGGAATTCAATTGGAATTTGAACTCGGCACCCCGATTTCTCGTTCCGAGTCGATATCCACTACACCACAACGCACACCCTAATTTTTAATTACCAACCTGATTAACTAATTAAGAATTAGTCGATGTCAGAACTGAGGTTTAATAGCGTTCCTGTTCGATTTTAATCCTTTAATCCTATAATATGAATTGCATATTTATAAAGACATGAACAAAGTGATTTAAAAAATGTAAACAGAAATTTTGTTGTCTCATGAATTCACTCACTGAAACAGCCAAACTCCAAAATACACTTAACATATTTTTATTGAGCGGTTAATTTTGGTTTATTTGAGGAGTGACTTGAAACAGGATAAATTCAAATAGTGGTTACGTGGCTGACTCAAAATATTTTGAAAATATCGTTTAAGAAACTCATAGCTGTTCTAGTAACATGTTTTTGAGCTTAACATAATTTCAAAGTCTGTTACTGGGATTGTTTTTAGTTTGCAAATTTATAGATTGTTTTCTTTATATATTTTTTCCATGACTCAACACTCCTTAGAGTTTATTATAATTTCCAAGTCTTGAACCGGGATTGTTTTCAATTTTTAATTACAGGTTTAGTTTAGTTGTCTAATAAAGTCTTTCCATGACCCAACGCCTACATCGGCTTTATATCTCCTCCACCACCACCACAAAGCGAGAAGGAAAACTGCATAAATCGGTTTCCCATACCCCCTCAAACTAGAACATTCCTAGCTAAACTGTGGCGTATGTTCTGACTATTTTAATTGTCAGAATCGATGTTTCAGATTTTATAAGTCTGCCATTCGTCCATGCGTTAAATATTGCTAGCATGTTTTTTTTTTTATTTATTTATGTAGAGTTTCTGGATAAAATCCAAAAAATCTGCAATATTATCGGCCCTGACCTGAAAGATCGGCTTCAGTCAACTTCTCACCCACGAAACGTACCTTCCCTGTATTTTTTTTTTTTTTTTTTTTTTTTTTTTTTAATATTATCATGGTTATTGTTCTGACAAGCTTTCTTTTGTACGATGACTTTACAAATTTAAGTGCAGTACTAGATTGGCAGTTAAGTCTCATCATTTTACAGTTGAAATGGCTAGATGTAACTACGTTCAATGCGAACAGTTTCTTCTCTCACACTGCTTGTGGAAGATTCTTTTGGCTTCTTGTTTCCAGTCAATTTTGATCTTCAAAAATAGAAATACAATGTCAATCTTCATTTTTTTTTTTGTCTCTTTGAAATATTTTATTTTATTATCCTCTCTCGTTAATGTTTTTTTTTCTATTCTTTCAGTCTCAGTAATACTTTGTGTCTTAGTAGCTTTATTGCCTTGCTTGGAGTGAATTGATTAAAAACGAATTATTAAAATCGTGTGGTAAGTGTTTAAATATAAATAGAAAAAAAAAAGGTAATTTTTTTCGAAAGCTGTCCTTCACATCTTCCCCACTTGGAAGAATATCATAATGTTTTTCTTTCATTACTTATAAATCTTTCGCTTTGTGCCTTACTAAGTATTGATAAAAACATTACATTTGTTTTTTCGAGCCATTTTAACTTTTCAGAACTGTATTTTGTTTACATAAGAATACTGCAGATTTTACAAAAATCTTTCAATGGCTGTTGTCAAGAACGTATGTATATATATATATATATATATATATATATACTTGCAGTATAGCCCGGCGTTGCTTGGGTGTAATGCAAGCTTTAAAACTAATCCATGGTCCTGGAGCTCAGACTCTTTGGTCGTCGGCACGAAAGACTAAAAAACAATAGTTGCTTCCAGTTAAAGCGAAACCGTAGACTGAAAGAAAAATGAATGGATGTAAGTCAAATTTTGATTTCCTGGTATCGTTATAAAATTTTCTGCACTATTGTAAGAACTGCAACCTTGAAACTTCTGAATATCGTTTCTGATGTCTTTGTCTATGAGTGTATCAAATTTGATTAAAATCGGACCACTCCTTCTGTAACCCGATTTTTTCGATTATCCATATTTATCGGGGATACCGCGACACAAAACCTAGCTAAGAACACTCGCAGGCGCTTATAGTACAAGAAAATCGGTTCAGCCGTTTCGGAGTCTATAGGTAACGGTCACACACACACACACACACACACACACACACACAAAGTTCCATTTATAAATAAGTTTATATTATATATATATATATATATATATATATATATATAAACAGGTAATGCGAAAAAGTTATCGGCCTGACCAAGAATAACCTGGAGCCATGAAACAGTCGCCCTGTTCCGCATATTCATCCCACAGTTCAATATACCTAACGCATTTACATTATTCGGATTATTGTCCACATCTTTATTGCCATTCATAAAAATACTAGGAAAACAATTAACATAAAAAAAATTGCAATATAAACGCTGGTATAAAGAGTTACTGGACATTAGGTTTATAAGTCCCCAAAATTCAGATGCTCTTGCCCTTAAGGACAGTGGATATAGACGTTGGTTATTTTTTAACTTGACCCAGAGAGTTGTGAGTTCAGGCTACTGCAGTGGTGATTTGCAGGGTTTGAGGGAGATAAATCATGACTTCCAATCGAGGCATTAGTACGCAAGGGATGAGAATATGCCCCAGTGATTGTAATAAAGTGTTCAGTTTGACATTCACCTGAACAAGGCCGGAGCGTACAACGACCTAAACGTCGTACAAATGGCAACAAAGTTCGGATACTGCAAATACTACCGCATCTCAGAAATACAGACAAATACATAACCCATCATTTCTTTAATCTTTTTTTTTAATAATCATATCGCCCCAAGCAAGGCATTTTAATGCCACTGTTTTGCAGGGGGTTACATAAGAGGAAAGTTATGAGAAACAGTGACAGGTTATAGGGGGTGTCAGGAAGTGGGTAAGAGAAGGATGAGAATACTGATGAGTGGAGTGGACGGAGAAAGCATGAGAGAGGATCCAGGTTAGTGAGATAGATGACTACTGACTTTACATTTAAATTCTTGGAGGTTGTAGCTGTCAGGGAAGCGAGTAAATAGAAGGGAATTCCGCAGAAGGGAACTGCGAGAAAAGAAGCTGATGGAGTAGAATTTGCGTTTACATTTTATTGGTTTCAGAGTAAAAGGGTGGGACCTAGTTGCTAATATTGTGGCTCGAGTAAATTCATATATAGGGGGTTACCAGTGAGCTAAGTTCATCGGAGCAGAAGCCGTGAAAGTATATATAGAAGCGACACAGTGAAGCCACATTGCACCGGTGAGAAAGTGACTGTATCTGAGCTGCCTAGTCAAATTTACCTTCAAATAATTCACATGCTGTTTAGTCACTGAAATACAGGATTTGGGGACATTGACTTTGCTGAGAAATCTTCAGTGCCAATTCGTTTTATTTTATTTCTTGAGACCAGGATATAGTTTCTTTTGATTTTTTTTTCTTTCTTATTCGGAAATCTTGGACGTTCAATTTGTAAACACGTTGTTTTTCTTTCCTATAGCTTAAGAAACCGGAAGGAAAGCGAAGTTTTCCCTTCCCCTCTTGCATCCGGCTTACAATGGCGGGAAAGCAACCTTTTTCTTTTTCATTTTTCTTTCTAAAAATGACCACAGATCAACAATATACGAATTTCTTGATGATTGAAAGCTGCAGGTATATCATTTAAAACAAAGTTGTTCAAAGATAAAATAGTTCATTTTGGGCTTGTTAGTTCAAAGCGGGTCATATTTATTTGGTACTGGGTGGTTCAAAAATGGTCATATTTTATTTAAATCAGAAGGTCCCAAATATTTAATCTGAAGCTGACGTTTAATCGTGTATGGATGGAAATAGGTATATTTCACTTGGGACCGGTTGGTTCAAGGCTGGTCATGTTTCATTTAAATCTGAGGGTCTCAAATATTTAATCTAAAGCTGGGTGGCTCAAAGTGAGAAATATGTCGTTTCATCTGTGGGAATGTTTCGTTTGAGATTTAGTGGCTTAATGGTATTTCATTCTGATCCATGGGTATCTGAAGGATAAATATATTGCAGCTGCAACTGTATTGGTCGATTAATAATGTTTTACACCAATACCATATACCAAAAAGTAAAGTACATTTAGATATAAGCTAGTGGTTAGAGCAAAGGAATGCAGATAGGAGAGCTCTTTCACTGGTATTAAAATACGTTTGTATTCTTTTGGACAAATCTGCTAATTTTCGAGTTAAAGTTAGAAGTAAAGAGTTGAAGAAATATTAAAAGAAAGGAGAAGTAAAAGGTAAGAAAATATGTGGTTAAAAAGAAATGAAGAACGTGGCGAAAGAAGATGAGTGGAGGAGGAAAACGAGATAAAGAATAAGAAAGAGGGGGTAAAAGAAGAAAAAGAAGGGGTGAAGAAAAGGAATAATAATAGCAAGGAAGAGAAGAAAAAAAGAAGAAGAAATAGAAGAGCTTGAATAGGAGGAGGAGGAATACAGAGGAGGAGAAGGGACAAGAGCAGGAATAGAAGGAAAGGAGAAGGAAGAGGAGGAGAAGAAGAGAAGAAATAAATCTTGTAATATAGAGAGGAAGTAAGATAAAGGGTTCGAGGTATATTAGAAACAACAAAACAAACAAAATTCGTTTCTGGTAAATCCTGATAAAAAAAAAGAACAATTGAAAAAAACACACGTATACATATACACGTAAGCATATACATGTGCAAAGGCGTATAGACTGACAATCATTATTCAAGCGCAGACGGCCTATAGGAAGAGACACACACATACACAGACGCACAAGGGTTAAGCAAAACTTATTAAGTTGAATCGTAAAATCCTATTAGGAAAATTTATACATATCTTCTGTCTGAATTGCTAGCATTAGGAATTTTCATTATTTATTATAATGTAAATAATGTCTACATTTGTCGCTTTTAAAAGCGAACGAAAGAGGAGGTTCTGCATGACTGCAACGGCAGACTAAATATAGATAGAAAGGTGATTTTTCTAAGCAGCGCAGCTTAGATGTGGCACAAGGCCGAAAGTGTGAGGATCTAACTCACTACTCAATTGTAATGATTTTAGCGAGGCACGCTTGCTAACCGTTACACTACTTCGAGATGCCCATAAATATATAGATAGATCTGCAAAACAGAATTGCAGAATTAGATTGATAAATACGAAAACACACACACACACACATATATATATATATATATATATATATATATTTAAACCCGTCTTGAAAAACCCACCGAGTATAAACCCGGAGGGGAAAAAAGGGAAAGTAAGAAACAAACAAACTAAGTACTTGAACATACGTCAAAATATCCGTTGAAAAGAAAAAAAAAACCCCAGACGAGAACCCTAACACTAAAGCGCTCAATACATTAGTAGAACAAACAAATAAGAATAAGTCTGGATGTGCGTGGTGGTACAGTGGATATCGGCTCGGGGAGCCGAGTTTGAATTCCAGCTGAATCCATTGTATTCACTTACGCGCAAATACCCTTGGGAAAGGTATTAATCCGTCTCTTCCTTCCAGTTATGGGTTAAATAACAGGACAGATTAGGTTCTATAGCCTTGGTCGGCAACCAGTCTACCGCAGAAAGCAATGGCAACCTACTGCGGGATAATATTCTGCCCAGTCAGTCATGTCTCTTTCGATGCATGATCGCCCAAGCGTGTATCACGTATGGCACTTAACTGACTGACTGTTGGCCCTAGGTTAGATTTATTCTTATTACTTTATACACTTCATTTGTAAACGAGTTATTACGTGACCTAGGTTTCTACCATGTGGTGTCTTCAGGCTATGTGCAATAACTGATTTTACTGTTTTATTTTCTTTTTAATAAAAAAATATGTACAATATTTAAAAAAATATCTACAAAATATGTAGACTGTGCCAGGAAGAAAAGTTAGAAATTATGCTATTCCAAAATAAAAATGAATTATTGAATGAAAGAACAGAAATTATGACTAAGTTTAACCATACAAAAAAATCCCATTAGGTTCATACAACCATGGATGAAAACGTTATAATTTCTTCTAATTTAAAAAATTGCGCGTTCAAAAAATCCCCGTTACGTGAAAAACAAACAAACCGTAAGATGAGTTATTGCAAATCACCGAAAGACCCCACATGGTAGAAACCTAGGTCACGTAATAACTAGTTTCGAAATGAGATATTCAAAAGTTCTACAATATAACTGTATTGAACTCTGTGTACTGGTCTAATGTTATTATGACCAAAAACTAAGTAATTAAACAATATATATATATATATATATATATATATATATACATATATGTACACGGAAAATTCCGAAGATTGACAAAATAGAATTAACAACCGACATTTTGAATTTATTTTTAATATTAATGAGTAAATATTTTGTTTAATTAAAAAGTAATATTTTCACTTTTTTTTCTTTTCTCGTTTTTTGTTCTCAATTGGAGTAGATAGACTTAACTATCGTCCGGTTCACACTCCACCCACGTCTTTTGAACAGGTGAAGAGGCTCATCCCTTGTTTCCTGTTTAGGATGTGATTCCCGGCTTTCTTTTTTTCCTATCATTCTACTCTTAAGTAGCCCCATGCGCATCAGTGGCGTCACCGCCTTGCTTGGGGTGATATGATTAAAAAAATATATATATATATAATCTATCGGCCTGATTATTTACGAAAAATTTTGTTACGAAAATTTGTCATTCGAACCTGCGTCCCCTAAAAACATAGGGGAAACCACCAATTGATCTGGTGCGTCTTAGACTGTTCGACCATGATTGATCTCGTAGTCTTATCGAAGTTAAAGCAAGCCTTATATACACAACTTTTGATTTTTCGTAAATAATCATCTCTGCTCTGAAATATATCGCAATGTAAACAGACTATCTCCGGAATTTTCCGTAACCTAGTATATAGGGAATAATGTAAACGGAGAGGATAATGCAAAAAGATCTATTTAATATAGAATATTGAAGAAATAAATTTCTATAGAGAGATCAATGGATACGAACGAGAGCAATATGATACACATAAAAGAAAAATCAACGAGTCATCTAAAGCGTTTATAAACTATGATTTATTTCGACGGGTTAGTTTTCATCCATCTTTTCAGACCGCAAAAATACGAATGTTTTCATTTTAACAGAACTTTTAAAAACAGGAAGACAAGCGGTATGACCCAGAAAATAATTTTTTCCGGGTGTTATCAGGTCAGTCTTAAAAAGGTAGGATGGAAAGTAAATGCTACATTGACAAAATTTAGCGATGAACAGGACGTGTCACCACAAAGATAAGATGCATAAGCTTCTTCTTCTTCTTCTTCTTCTATGTGCCCTGTCCCTTCAGGACGTAGGCGGTCATGGCTCTCCACGTCTCCCTATCCCTTGTGGATCTTAGTATGTTTGCTCCTGTTGCTCCTGGCAACCCCCGTTCCGTCATCCCTGATCAGTCCCTGCAAATATGTTATCCGCTGCCTTCCTCTGTCTCTCCTTCCTTCTATCTGTCCAGTCAGTATCAGGTTCTCCAGGCTCTCCTTCCTCATTGCATGTCCCAGGAACTTCAGTTGTCTCTTCCTGATGCTCAGCATCAATTTCCTTTTTGTTGCCATTCTTTCTAACACCTCGTCTTTGCTTCTATGCTCAGTCCACGATATCCGTAGCATCCTTCTGTAGAACCACATTTCGGCCGCTTCCAGTTTTGTCCTCATTTTCGATGATATTGTCCAGCATTCACAGCCGTATTGAAGAACTGACATCACGTAGCAGTCTAGCACTCTTTTCTTCGTTTCTATTGAGATTTTCCTGTGTGTTAGTATTTTGCTCATCTTCTGGAACGCGTCCTTTGCCATGCCAATTCGCCTTCGGATCTCCGTGTCGCACTTTCCATCTCCTGTTAGAACACTTCCTAGGTACTTAAATTCTTTTCTTATATATATTTGGCTTCGATAGATATTCATAGAGAAGATTTGGATCAAACTTAGAAGTGGGAAAACTGTGAGATATATAACTGATTGGGATAGATTAATTGATATTAATAGACTGTGATAAATTGATGCGAGCAGATTGTGATTGATAGTTAGATATGAATTGACCATGAGTGATAGATTGTTAAATAATGAATATTTAGATATGTCTCCTTTGTACTTTGTCCTTTCAGGACTGAGGCGATCATGGCTTTCCACGTCTTCCTATCCCTGGTGGCTCTTAGCACGCTTTTTACTGTTACACCACGCAACCCCCGTTCTGTCATTCACTTGCTCGGGCTCTTCAAATGTTATCCGCTGCTTTACCCTATCTTTTCCCCCCTCTATCTGGTCTGTTAGTATCAGGTTCTCCAAGCGCTCTTTCTTCATTGCATGTCCCAGGAAGTTTAGTTGTCTCTTCCTGATGCTCACTATCAATTTCCTTTTCATTTCCATCCTTTCCAAAACCTCATCATTGCTCACATGCTCAAGCCATGATATTCGCAGCATCCTTCTGTAGAACCACATTTTAGTTGCTTCAAGCTTTTTCTTCATCTTTGATGATATTGTCCAGCATTCACTGCCATATTGAAGAACTGACATCACATAACAACCCAGTACTCTCTTCTTTGTTTCTAGTGAAATTGTTCTGTTAATACCTTACTCAACTTCTGGAATGCTTCCTTCGCCATGCCAATTCGCCTTCGGATCTCTGTGTCACAGTTTCCGTCTTCTGTTATAATACTTCCAAGCTATTTAAATTTTTGTGCTTGCATGATTCTAGTATCCCCGACCTGTATTTGGCATATTGGGCTGGCTTTTTTTTTTTTTTACTAATGACCATGCATTCGGCTTTCTTGCAGTTTATTTCTAGTCCTTTCTTGTTACTTTCTTCAGCTACCTTCTGTAGGAGGTCTTGTAGTTTCCTTTCCGTGTCTGCTAGCAGCACTGTAATGAACAGACTGAAATAGATAGATATGAACATAATGAAATAGATAGATTTGAACAGACTCTTAGTTTGAAATCAGAGCCAAGTTCTAATTTCAGTCACGTTCGTTATCTTCACTCATGCGCAAACACCCTTGGAGAAAAAAGTATGGATACACCTCTTCTCTCCCCCAGATATGGGTTAATTAGCAAGACTTGTATCAGTAAATTGTTATTGTTTCCGAAAGTTTCCTAGCTCTAAATAACCGGCAAACGGTTGATGAGCCGCAAAAGAAATAAATCGAGCAATACTCTTTTCAAGTGCGAACTGAGTAGTACCCTTACTTGGGTACCCCTTATATTCGTCCTTGTGCCACATCTAAGCTACGCTTAGAAAATCACCATAGTTGGCAGCCATTCAAGAATATTAAACCAAAATTCATTCCACCCGAATATCGTGCTATTTGATCTTTCCTCTACAGATGCAGAAATCCGAGGCTAACCCCGACATGATTTAGGTGTCAGAAGTTGAAGAACCCCTAAATGTAGACATACCACTGAAGTAATTTTTCAATGAGTTATTTTTAAACAAAATTGATTTTTTTTAATTATTGAATATTAACTCTACAACACTAATCATGCCTATCTACTACCAAGCGCCAATTTTCCTATTTTTAATTACCATTTTCAGTACCTGAATTTTCTTCCCAAAATGTTTTTCAGTTCCTATTAATTTTAACTCGAAGTACGAAGTTTGAAGTGCCTACAAGTAAAATAAAAAGCTTTAAAACTAATCTATGGTCCTGGAGCTCAGACTCAGCCTAAAGAATATTTGTGTGAAGTTTGGTGAGAATCGGATAAAAATTGTGGATTTGTATAAAGGACATACAGACAGATAAGCAGACACACACAAACATCTTGCCTTATATATATATATATATATATATATATCGATGTAAATTATCGATTTTCTGCACTATTGTAAGAACTGAAACCTTGAAACTTCTGTATATCGTTTCTTATGTCTTCGAGTGTATCAAATTTGATTAAAATCGAACCACTCCTTCTATAACCCGATTTTATCGATTTTCGATATTTATCAAGGATACCGCGACACAAAACCTAGCTAAGAACACTCTCAGACGCTTATAGTACAACTGTAAATTTTCAAGAAAATCGGTTCAGCCGTTTCGGAGTCTATAGGTAACGGACACACACGCGAGCGCGCAGACACAAAGTTCCATTTATAAATAAGTTTAGATTTAGATAGAGTAGATTTAGATAGATCTGTTTTTTTTTTCTTTTCTTTTTTTTTTATATATTTTCAAAATCGGGTATGATTACCCGTGTTCAGTAGTGGTATATTAATGGTTAGTGTTGTAAGGTTAAGATAAAACCATTTATTTAATGGTAAGACAGTGGAATGAAGTAGCTAATGTTGGCCTTAGAATATTCTTTAATACATATTTCATATGGCCTCAAAAATTCCCGTTGTATGGGCAAATATATATTTTTTTTCTTTTTTGGGGGGAGGGTGTATTGCAGCACTCGAACCCTCAGCTGTGTACGCTCGTTGAACTCACCAGAATCTATTCAAAGCTTATGTTTTGGCATTTGGAACCTCGAATCTATTTAGCCTTGGGTTTGACGATAAACGACATCCAGAAGCAGGACCTCTGATCAGAAGACTGAAAATTTTGAGAGGGATGCAGCAATCCCTTAATTTCTGTTGTTTCCAGGTCCATCTTTACAGGAGGTGGTAGCATCTGTTAGAGTTCTTGCTATGAGCAAATAGCGACCTCCAAAACAAAACACTATGAAAGTATAAAAATACATTTTTAGTAGTAAAATTAGCAGCAATACGTATCTATAATAGAACATTTTTTTTTTTTTAATCATTTCACCCCGAGCAAGGCGGAAACGCCACTGATGTGCAGGGGGTTACGTAAATGTAAAAAGATTAATTAGAAAAGAGTGAGGAGTACAAACTAGTTAGAAAGGAACAATAGATAGCTGAGAAAGCAGGTGCGATAACAGATACATAGGTGGAAAGAAAGGGAAGGTTATACAGGGGTGGGGAGAGAGCTAGAGTCCAGTGGTTAGTAGATGAGTATTGTCTTTGCATTTAAATTTCTGGAGGTTGTAGCCGTCAGGAAAGCAAGAATACGGGAGCGAGTTCCACAGGCGGGAAGTGCGAGAGAGGAAGCTGCAGGAGTGGAATTGTCGTCTGCATTTGGCTAACCTGACTGTGAATGGGTGGGACCCAGTTGCCAGTCTGGTTGCACGAATAAACACCTGTTGATTACCCATAGACATTGACATTCCTTTAAAAATCAACCAACCAACATGGAAGAAAACTTTCATGACATTAACCCACATAATACCCTACAATTTCTTAAAACCTGAATAAGGTTTTAAACTTAGATTTTTCCTGATTCTTGAAATATATATATATATATATATATATATATATATATATGCTGTGCTTAGTATCCTCACGTAAACAGACAAATTTGGCCAGGAGGTTCTTCGTGGTCGAAAGCTCATGACATGTCTAATTTAATTACGGTTTCCACTCTGTGACGCATGTTCAAACCCTGCCGAAGGACACTTTTTTTCTTTTTTTTTTTTTACTAGACTTCTCGAATAACCAGGCTCGTAGATGGAAATAAATGTACTGCTTAACAAATAAATAAAAACAGTATCTACTCAAATATGGGTATAAATTTTAAAAAAATAACATTTAAGCATGTTTTTAATTTTTATCTTTCTGTACAGGTTCTCTTTCATTCTCTCTCTAGCGTAAAAACAAACGTATGTCTTTTTGTTGACACTTGTACAAACCAGAAGAGATGTATTTACCAAGGAAATAGCAACATGATCCCATTAATATACAGTTACATGTAACCGTAAGTTCTATGCTAAGTTTCTTTCCTCGCACTTCTCGCTTGTGGAACTCTCTTCCGGTCCAATGCTTTCAAGCCAACTTTGATTTTGTTTGTTTCGAGGTTTAACAACTTATCAATCCTTATGGGATCATTTAAGGTCATAACCAATGATTTTTGGGGGTAAGGTTTTATATAATATATTACACACGCACACTAGCAGTATATAACGGCGTTGCTCGGGTGTAATGAAAGCTTTAAAACTAATCCATGGTCCTGGAGCTCAGACTCTTTGGACATTGGCACGAAAGACTAAAAAGCAACAGTTGTTTCCAGTTAAAGCGAAACGGTAGACTGAAAGAAAAATGAATGGATGTAAGTCAAATTTTGATTTCCTGGTATCGATAAGAATAACCTTGAAATAACTGCAACCTTGAAACTTCTGAATATCGTTTCTTATGTGTTTGTCTATGAGTGTATCAAATTTGATTAAAATCGGACCACTCCTTCTATAACCCGATTTTTTTCGATATTTATCAGGGGTACCTCGACACAAAACCTAGCTAAGAACACTCGCAGACGCTTATAGTACAATTGTGTAAATTTTCAAGAAAATCGGTTCAGCCGTTTCGGAGTCTATAGGTAACGGATACACACACACACAAAGCAAAGTTCCTTTTATAAATAAGTTTTGAGATATATATATAACGGTGAGGAGCATCGAACCACCTCTTAATTACTGTTCACTCTGACCCAGAGTGATCCCATCTATGGGCAAATAGTTAACCCCAAAACTGGCGTCAAAGTACTATGAAAGTATAGGAATGGACTATTGTAGAAGGATATACATTTTTTAAGGAAAAAAATTATCAGCAATACATTTTATATTAATACAAAACTAGAAGACATCTTGATTTTCCTAAAATTAAAAAGAAACATAAAAAAAATATTTCATCGAAATCTGACTAAATCAACCTTCTTACTATAACCGAACATTAAAAAATATCTTAAAACCTTACCTTTTTGGCATTAAATAATCCACTGAGATTGATATTGCGTTAAACAAAACTCAAACTCTCTCTTATCTCCTTTCTTTTATCACACTCTCCCTTTATTTTCTTTATCGCTTTCTCCCTCTCTCTCTAAAGTAATATAGCTTGGGTATAAACTTTAACGGTGGTATTCGTTGAATTGCTCCCCTCCTTCTATAATATTATTCTCTTTTCTGTAATGTAATTGACTATAAATTCTGAGTTACTCTTATGAAGTCAGCCTACACTGAAAACCCTTTTATATCTTTCAGTTCATCATTTTTTTTTTTAACTTTCGCTAAACTCCGAAAAAATATTCGAGAAAGTCTGGCGTAAAAAAAAAACGAAAGCAAACAAAAACGAACCTCGCGTGTTTTGGGGTCAATAGCGGGTATTTAACGTTAAACAGAGATATTTGCAGGTGGCCCATTGATTTAATTGTGGACCTTTTGATATTGTTACCACACGGCTATTTGTCACTATGTTTACACGGCGTGCGAGAAGTAATTGATATTAAGAGAGGGAGGGAGAGGTAGGGCCAGGGGCCGAGAGGGCGTGTGGTAAAGGAATAAGGTGTACATTAAATTCTGTTCGTTGTCGTCGTATTAGTTTAAAACCGACGTTTAGCAAACTTTTGTATATCGTTAAAATAGGGACCCCTTGACTGTTGACCCCTGCGTAGAAAGTTTTAGATTCATCGATCCGCTCTCAAAATTTAAAATCAAGTAAATGAATTCGGTCACGTCATGAAGATTCTAGATCTTTTCTGTGAATTCACCCCCAATTTTTGGATTTTTTCTTTGTTAATTCACGCCCAGTTTTTGGTTCTTTTCTGTCAATTCACGCCAAATATTTATTAAAAAAAAATCTGTTTTTGGTTTGTTTATCGAGGTTAGAAATAGCGCACCTGAGTCGCCCATATTTGCGAGATCATAAGTGTCATCCCACCCGGAATGCAATGAAAGGGATTCGCTCTGGGAGAAGTTGGTGTGAATTTTAGTAAATTTAATTTTTTTATTTTGGGGTGAATTAATAGTCAGTCAGTCAGTTAATTACCATACGTGATACACGCTTGGGCGATCATGTCTCGAAAAGAGATATGACTGACTGGGCAGACGATTATTCCGCAGTAGGTTGCCATTACTTTCTGCCAACTGAGGCTATAGAACCCAGTCTGTTTTATTATTTAGCCCATAACTGGGGAGAAGTGATGGATTAAAAAGTGAATGCAAGGAATTCAGCTGGAATTCGAACTCGGCTCTCCCAGTTGTCGTTCCTAGCCGAATTAATAGAAAAGATCCAAAATTGTTTATCCGTTTCAAATACTAAATTTATTACAACATATATTCAATTTAGGAACAGAAATACCTTCAAAGAACTGCTCCAATATAGCTCTAGTATTTAAGTAGGAAAAACTGGCTGGTTATATTCAATGTTTCGATAAGGAAACTAGTTACATTCGTTCATCGCCGATCGGACACCGAATTACCACCAATTCCGATGAACGTATGTTTCTTTGAAGAAGTCTCGTGACTTGACCGTCTAGTGGGCGTTAAACTCACCCCGAGACCTCAAGTGAAACACCTATATACGATCCCTCGCTAAGGATGCCGGAAAAAGACCCTTACCTCTCCCGTAAGTACCTGACTCCTCTTACTATCCAATACCGTTACAAGAGGCTGTTAGTTAAGAGCCGTACCTGATACACGCTTTGGGCGATCATGTCTCGAAAGACTGAGCAGAGGATTATTCCGCAGTAGGTTGCTACTGCTTTTCTGCGGTAGACTGGTTTCCAACCAAGGCTATAGAACACAATCTGTCCTATTATTTAACCCATAACTGTAGAGAAGAGCAGGATTAATATCTTTCCCAAGGATATTTGTGCGTAAGTGAATGCAAAAAATTCAATTAGAATTAGAATTCAGCTCCAAGAGTTATCGTTCCGAGTCGATAGCCATTGCACTACAACTCACATCAAGAGGCAGGACAGGTCTAAAATGAAGTACTACTGTCATTTTGAGACAGGATATACCCAGTCTTCGCTTTCCAGTCCGCGTCCTTGTGGGTGACAAATTATTTTCCACCATGCAACTTCTTTCTCCCACAGACGGAATGTGACAAGCATCAAACTGCTCTATCGCTACATTCATGGAAGATGCTCAGACAAACCACATTCCTCGGTTCCGTCAGGTCTAATCATCAGCTAGGGTCTGCCAAGCTATTTACATAATAGCAAACCACCCCCGTTGCCTCCGTATGCCATTGGGAAGAAGCAAGACCCACTTGAACAGCTTCTTCCCTTGAACCATTGTTTTAGGGAACCGACTCCAAAAAATATTTCTCCTTGATCGCTACAATCTTAAGGTGATCAAGTTTAGGGCCAACCATTATCTTCCCAACCTATCCGTAAATATGTGCATAATACTCTATAAACGTCTACCTCTAGTCCGTCCTGGGTATGACAATAAACTACATCCGGCAGCAAGGCCTCTGATCAGGAGGTTTTGAAGATCTTGGAAACACCTTCTAATTGTTGTTCGTAGATTCACCCTGACCCGTGGTTTTTAGCATCTGTTAGAATTCCAGCTATGGTCAAAAGCTTAAATGAAATTGTTTCTGAAACGTTGAATAAGATATAATGGATTTTTTTAGCATTTAAAAGTTTAAGTTTTATTTATATTTGCTTGCGTCTAAATTCATTATTTTACAGTTGAGCTCGTGTAGGAATTGTTCAGACTAAAGGTAAGGGAGGAAAAATGATTTCAAACTAACATTTTATATATATATATATATATATATATATATATATATATATATACATACACCCCCCCCCCAAAAAAAGCATTGGAACGACAAGGTCATCTCTTGTTTTTATTGTTCACTGAAGGTATTTAGGTTTAAGATCATAAGATATATATATATATATATATAACTTATTTACAAATGGAACTTTGTGTGTGTCCGTTACCTATAGACTCCAAAACGGCTGAACCGATTTTCTTGAAAATTTACACAATTTTACTATAAGCGTCTGCTAGTGTTCTTAGCTAGGTTTTGTGTCGAGGTACCCCCCGATAAATATCGATAATCGAAAAAATCGAGTTATAGAAGGAGTGGTCCGATTTTAATCAAATTTGATACACTAAAGACCTAAGAAACGATATTCAGAAGTTTCAATAGTGCAGAAAATCGATTATATATATATATATATATATATATATATATATATAAAGGCAAGATGTTTGTGTGCATGCCTATTTATCTGTCTGTATGTCCTTTATATAAATCCACGATTTTTATCCGATTCTCACCAAACTTCACAAATATTCTTCAGGCTGAGTCTGGTGTTGGCACGAAAGACTAAAAAGCAATAGTTGTTTCCAGTTAAAGTGAAACCGTAGACTGAAAGAAAAATCAATGGATGTAAGTCATATTTTGATTTCCTGGTATCGATATCAAATAAGTTTTTTCGTGGTAAACAGAATTTTGAAGGCTAAATAAGTCGTCTGAGTAAATGGACTCATGGCTGAGACTAAAATTACAATTATATCTACTTAGAGCCAAACCCAAAGCAAAAACCAAAATAAAAGGGTTGAAAAAATACATACAGGCAGATAAACACACACGCACAAACATCTTGCCATATATATATATATATATATATATATATATATATATATATAATGTATATAATTATCGATTTTTCTGCACTATTGTAAGAACTGCAACCTTGAAACTTCTGAATATCGTTTCTTAGGACTTTGTCTATGAGTATAATCAAATTTGATTATACTCGGACCACTCCTTCTATAACCCGATTTTTTCGATTATCGATTTTCGATATTTATCGGGGAAACCTCGACACAAAACCTAGCTAAGAACACTCGCAGACGCTTATAGTACAATTGTGTAAATTTTCAAGAAAATCGGTTCAGCCGTTTTGGAGTCCATAGGTAACGGACACACACACAGTTCCATTTATAAATAAGTTTGTGTGTGTGTATAATCAGTATGTAGGGGCGGTACATGTATTTGTTTAACGGGTTTGACCTTGTCCTCTTTCAAATTTGAACACGTGCGTCGCAACTGCTCATCAACAAAAGAGAAACATTCCCCCTCATGACCCATTTTGATTAGCAGAGGGCCTTACAATCAACTTGTCGATGACAAGTGGTTAGCAGTCGTCGCTTTCCAGATTGCGTAAATGGAAAACATTTAAAAAGAAAAAGAAGAATAAACAAAAGAAGCTGATGGTTTAATTACAAGCATACACATGAAGACGCCTATTCAATGCAGTGCACACATGCAATTCTCATACAACGAAGTGCACATAGGCATTACTTGGTTGATGTAGCTTTAAACGATAGTAAAACTACAAGATATATCAATTCGGTATTTAATCTCCTTTGAAGTAGTCCCTTTCCTAAAACACACACTTTATCCAAGGTCGTTTCCGTTGATGAAAGCATTCCTGTAAATTACTTTTTTTACCTGGTTGGGTATAGCCAGCTGCTGCCTCGCTGTAATCTCTTAGATTGCTTCGTCGTCTTGAAATTATATGGAACTTCAATTTTGGAAAGAGGACAAAGTCGGAAGGTGTTAGATTTGGGGAAAATGGCGATTGTCGAGCATGGGAGATATTTTTCTTGCCCAAAACATTATTACACAAGTTATAATCACTGATGGAAAGTCTATGGTATGGTGAGACGACCACACTCTGCACACTTTCCTCCCAAGCACTGCTATAAACAAGAGAGCGAGAAATTTATTGCGTTGTGGTGCAGTAGATATCAGAGAGCTGAGTTCGAATTCCAGTTGAATTCGTTGCATTCACTTACGCGCAAATACACTGGGAAAGGTATTAATCTGTCGCTTCTCTCTCTAGCTATGGGTTAAATAGCAAGGCAGATTGGGTTCTATAGCCTTGGTTGGCAAACAGTCTACCGCGGAAAAATCTTCTGCCTAATCAGACATGTCTCAAGCGTGTATCAGGTATGACACTTAACGGAATTACAATATATCATCATCCGCAGACAGATCTGTTTCGCTGTATCACAGCTCATCAGTACGGTTAGACTCCGATTTCTTTTTAACCCAGGATTGAAACCCCACCGAATTGGCGTCGGTCGGCGATTCTACCTCTGGGCTATGTGAGAGACGGAATATATGGAAAACTACTAAAAAGATGTAAGTTTAAAAATGTATTTTTCTGACAGTATTTATTTATTTCTCTTATTATAGTATATTTGATATTTCAGACCGTCCTCGGCCTTTCATCAAAAACAAATGATTTTAAAATTTAAATTAGAAAATCATTTGTTTTTTATGAAAGGCTGAGGACGGTCTAAAATATCAAATAATTTTTTATTTTTTTTTATTTTTTTTTTAATCGTATCACCCCGAGCAAGGCGGTAACGCCACTGATGTGCAGGGGGCTACGTAATAGTGAAAAGATTGGAAAAGATAAAGCCGGAAACCACATCCTAAACATGGAACAGGGGATGAGCCTCTTAACCTGTTCAATAGACGTGGGTGGAGTGTGAACCGAGCGATAGATAGATCTATCTACTCCAAAAAAAATAAAATAAAATAACAAAGTGAGAAGATTGAAAAAGAGAAAGCCGGAAACCACATCCTAAACAGGGAACAAGGATAGATCTATCTACTCCAATTGCTTCCTTGCCATGTAATATTTTGCAAAGTAATTATAACAAAAGCACCATTCTATTTTCATTTAGAACTATCCACCCGGCAATTAATAAAAGAAATAAATAAATACTGTCAGAAAAATACATTTTTAAACTTACAACTTTTTAGTAGTTTTTCCTATACATATTATTAAGACAGTATACGTGGATCATCACTATATATATATATATATATATATATATATATATATATATATTTTTCTCTCACACACACGATCTTTGTATCAGAATCTATCAGTGACCGAGACAAGGGTCTCGTCTATGATAAAGGAACCCATTTTAGTACTTTTCAATTTTATAAAGTAGTATTCATATAAAATATAATTTTTATTGTCAGCTAATTATATGCAATAATGGATCATACGCAATATAGCTGAACAATTCAACTCGAAAAATTAAAAATGTTAATAAATTTTTACATCTTAAAAAAAAATATTAGCCAGGTTACGTGGAAATTTTTAACATATACTCAAAAATTTCATTGTTAAAAAGGTAAATAATTTTAGCACCTTCAACTTTATGGATACAAAATAATGAATTTTATAGTTTTTTTTTTTTTTTTTTTTTTTTTTTTTTTTTTTTTTTTTTTTTTGAGAGAGAGAGAGCAAAACAAATTCAAGGATTTGAACAAAATGACGTCAAAATCCGTGGTACGCTTAATCCTTTAATAGTCAGTTGTGATGAGTTTAATATGTAACGTATATAAATGCAGGTAGAAAAAAGCAAATGTTGATAAGATAGGGAAGGACATAAAGCATTGCCGAAAGTCAGTCGGGGATTGTACGCCCCGGCCATCTATCTATCTTGTCGCGTCTCAAAGGTGGTACGAAAATGTGGAAGATCTGTATGACACATTTCAGCTACAGATGCCTCAGGGGCAATAAGTAAATGGTAGAAAATCCACCAGAAAAAGGAAAGCGACGCACCAGTTAAGTGGATCCGAAAAGGAAAAAGTATGACTGACAGCAAAAGTCTTAGGAGGGGGGTGTTGGGACGCCCGCGCCTATTCGGCTATAATGGACTATTCCATTACTTGTAAAGTAATGGTGGCATCTACGTAGGAGAGTGCCGAGCAGCCGATCGACAAGTCAGTCGTAGACTTCCGGTGACGACCCGGAAGTACCCATTGCTCATACTACGTCTTACGACGGTTGAGATGATTAACCTTTATTCTTGTATTGGATACTAATAACCTTTGTAAATACTATTTTCACGGAATACAACAATTAACCTATTCCTGTTGTTGAGTTATGTTATGTCGTGAGTAAGAATAAATATGTCTGTCGTCGGTTTTAGCGCACTGATCGAAAACGCATTAATCGAATACACGTTAATCGGCGGGTGAAGCTGATTCTTGTATTCCTGCACGTCTTTTCTATTGCGATAGCCAGATAGTCTCAGAAAACATCTCAATACTTTAGAGAGATGGGAATAGAAAGGGAGTAAGAGGAAGAGAAACAGACGGTGAGAGAGAGGGAGAGAAATCGGAGAGAGTGAGACAGTAAGGGCGAGAGAGTAAGGTAAAGAGGGTGGGAGAGAGTAAGAATGCGAGAGGGTGTGTGGGGCGCAAATAAATATTTGGCAAACGAAGACATTTTCGCCAAGTGCTTCATTTTTTATTTTTTTTATTTATTTTTTAACGGTGTACAATTTTTTTCGCATTGCACGTGTCTGATTTGTTTTTCTGTTTAATTGCCTTTTTTGGGGGGGGGGGGGAAGGTCAAGTGAAATAGATGGCCCACCACAAATTCAAGTTCTAAAAAAAAAAAAAAATGGCGAAAGGCAATCAATGCTTTAATCCGTTGATAAGGTTATAAATTTAAAAGGATGAGAACACTGGGAATGGGAAAGTTATTTGCCAAAAGCAGCAAGAAAGGTAAAAGATCACAAGGAAAGAAGGAAGAATTTGAAAACTGGAAGAGAAAAAAAAATGAAGACAACGAAAGAATTTAAATGGTTAAAAAAAAACATATTTCGAGGAAGCATTAAACATTTAGGTGATTATATAAACAAACTTGTTTCAAAGAAAGAAAGAAAAGATAAGCAAAATGTTTCTAAAGAGTGAAGTAGAAAAAAAATATTTAAATTAAAGATTTTTGAATTTAACAAAGAAAAGCAAGAAAAATGTTTTGAGGGCGAAGGAAACATAACGAAGACATTTTAAAAGAAAGATGAAGAAAGAAAGGAATAAAAGAATGAAAATAAAAATTGACAGAAAAAGGAAAGAAATAAAGATACAAAGACAACGAAAGAAAGAAAAAAATGTTTTTTAGAAAAGCAGAGAGAAAATGTATTCATAAAGATATTTACGAGATCAAAAAAGACTTGACAGGATTATAAAGAATTATTTGAGAGATTAAAGGAAGACAGATCAGAGAAAATAGATTAAGAAAAAAATAAGAAAGGAAAAGTAGTGGAAGAAAGAATGAAGAAAAGGAAGAACGATTTGTGAGAATGGAAAAGAAAAACCTTATGTAACGCTGAACATAGAAACTGAAACAAGACGCCAAAAATAGCAACTAGAATAATAAATAGTGGGTGAAAGAATTAAAGAAAGGAAAAAAAAAAAAGCGAAAGTCATACATTTTTTAAAATAAAGAAGCACATCAAATGGAGTCTGTCTGTTTTAAAGAGAACGAAGAAAAGAAAAAAAGATGGCCGAAAATAGAAAGTTCAGATAAGAAACCCAATTGGACGACCGAATAAAAAAAATCTCACATTCGAAAAAAAAAGATCTTTTCTCCTTTCTTCCTCCTTTCTACCGCCTTTCTTTCTTTCTCTCGTTTTCTCCTTTCTTTCTTTCTCTCGTTTTCTCCTTTCTTTCTTTCTCTCTTTTCTCCTTTCTTTCTTTCTTTCTCGTTTTCTCCTTTCTTTCTTTCTCTCTCGTTTTCTCCTTTCTTTCTTTCTCTCGTTTTCTCCTTTCTTTCTTTCTCTCGTTTTCTCCTTTCTTTCTTTCTCTCGTTTTCTCCTTTCTTTCTTTCTCTCGTTTTCTCCTTTCTTTCTTTCTCTCGTTTTCTCCTTTCTTTCTTTCTCTTTTCGTTTTCTTTCCTTTCTTTCTTTCTCTTTTCGTTTTCTTTCCTTTCTTTCTTTCTCTCGTTTTCTCCTTTCTTTCTTTCTCTCGTTTTCTCCTTTCTTTCTTTCTCTCGTTTTCTTTCCTTTCTTTCTTTCTCTCGTTTTCTTTCTTTCTTTCTTTCTTTTCTCCTTTCTTTTCTCTTTCTTTCTTTCTTTCTTTTTTCTTTTCTTTTCCTTTCTTTCTTTCTTTCTCGTTTTCTCCTTTCTTTCTTTCTCTCTTTTCTCCTTTTTTTCTTTCCTTTCTTTCTTTCTCTTTCGTTTTCTTTTCCTTTCTTTCTTTCTTTCTCGTTTTCTTTTCCTTTCCTTTCTTTCTTTCTCGTTTTCTTTTCCTTTCCTTTCTTTCTTTCTCTCGTTTTCTCCTTTCTTTCTTTCTCTCGTTTTCTCCTTTCTTTCTTTCTCTCGTTTTCTCCTTTCTTTCTTTCTCTCGTTTTCTCCTTTCTTTCTTTCTCTCGTTTTCTCCTTTCTTTCTTTCTCTCGTTTTCTCCTTTCTTTCTTTCTCTCGTTTTCTCCTTTCTTTCTTCTGTGGGATGGGGAAAGGCATTTTTACAACACGTTACTGCTGTTGCGTTTGTAATTGATTTTTCATCGTTGGGTTTGATATTGAGGCGAAGGATATAATTTTCATGATATAATTTTCTTTTTCAAGTGCGCTTGGCTTGAATATAATAGCGAATGGGGGGGGGGTTGAATATTTAAACAAGGAATAGACCTTAAGGCGTACGTATAGGATTTACGTCACTCGCGCATGCGCGCACACACACACACACACACACACACACACGGAAAACGATTCGTAAGTAAAACCGATTTATTTAAGATCAAAGTACAGGAAGCTCAATAACACCGTTGGATAGAGCAAGTTTTCAGCTACAAAACCCTATTTTCCCACATAGTCACCACCATTGGCTATGCATTTTGGCTCTGAAAGTAATGCCTCTATGTATTTCCATTGGAACTACAACAGATACAGGGAGCACAATAACACCGTTGGATAGAGCAAGTTTTCAACGACGAAACGTCTTTTTCCCGTACAATTCTTTTCCGATTGACTAGGCTTATATGGTTTTAGTATTTAGACTAAGATGAAGTGTTGTCTCGTGGTGAAATTGTTTTGCTTCTTCTTTTGACTTAGCTTCTTTTTAGACCTATCGCCTGGGAAAATACACCCCCTTTCTATCGAGAGAGTGAGAAAGTAAATATGAGAGGAGAGATAAAGGTAATAGCAATTCAGATTGATACAAAAAAGAAAGGTTCCGTGTTTACATATACACGCATACAGACATATCCATCTTATGTAGGCGTGTCTGTTGATAGTGTAACTTTCATTGCCTAATATCCCCACACCATGACGAACATGGGTCTTTCAGCTTAGTTTATAGCGACCAGGGTCAGGGGAGAAGGTTACTCGTCGCTCAGAATATACATCTACATAACTCATGGGTCATTCTCTTACTAAAATCAAAATATATATATTAATGGATGTGCGTTGTGGTACAGTGGATATCGGAGAGCCGAGTTCGAATTCCAGTTGAATCCATTGTATTCACTTACGCGCAAATACCCTTGGGAAAGGTATTAATCGGTCTCTTCCTTCCAGTTATGGATGAAATAATAGGACAGACTGGGTTCTATAGCCTTGGTCGGCAACCAGTCTACCGCAGAAAGCAATGGCAACCTACTGCGGGATAATCTTCTGCCCGGTCAGTCATGTCTCTTTTGAGACATGACCGCCCAAGCGTGTATCACGTATGGCACTTAACTGACTGATATATATTAATATATACATTCTCTTACATTATATATAAGCAATAGCTTTTCATTAATCCGAATGTATGAGTATCCACTAAAAATAACGTTATTACACACACACACATATATATATATAGAGAGAGAGAGAGAGAGGAATGAGACAAGATGAATAGAATAAGTAAAGAGCAGGTAGGAAAAAAAGTATCTTTAATCTAACATGTTTCACTTTAACAAGCTTCTTTAGAGATTCTTAAAAGACGAACCTTTAAGTGTGTGTGCCACGATTAATAAAAACATGTTTACTATGAATATATATATATATATATATATATAAAGCGAAAATAATGCGCGTCAAGCGTATTTAAGCTAGAGACGAATTAAGTGTGTGTATATGTCGGTAACTTTAGTATGTGTGAATCACAGCAATGAAATACATTTCTATTCAAAATATGTAGCAAATGTTCTTCTACAGGTTCTGTAAATTTCGAACCGACCCTTTTTATTATGATCACCGGGGTATATTATTCTAACTCCATGTTCGATGCCACTTCTTCTCGCCATGTAGTAATCGTCATTTAATTTAAAACGTTATTTATTCACCATTGCTGTAACCTGGTAATGAACTCACAACTCTGTGGGTCAAGTCACTGGAACTGAACTATATCCACTGGGCCATGTGTCCTTGAGGATCGTAATAAAGGGTTCGGTTCGAAACCTCTAGCACCTGAAGAAGACCGGAGTGTACAAAGGCCGAAACGTCGTAATAAGGGCAATAAAGATAAGGACAATAGTACGAACAATGTAAATAGTGTAAATACTGCCTCATCTCAGAAATATAGAGAAACTCTGTAATAGGTTAACAGATAAACAGGGAAATAGATAGATAGATGTAAACAGACTGTGATAGATAGATAAGTAGATAAATTGATGTGAGCAGATTGTGATAGTTATATGTGAACACAACGTGATAGATTGTTAGATAGAAAGACAGGGTGCGTTTTAGACCTCTTGACCACGAATGACCAACAGTGTAAACGAAGTCAAATCAAGCCTATATAACACAATTTTTCGATTCACGCAAATAACCATATCTGCTCTGAAATGTATCGTAATGTCAACAAATGTAAACATGTTACAGAAATTAAAGATTAACGAAATTGTTATAAACAAATCGACAATTTGAAATTATCTGTTTGAACATTGTTTTTGATCGATACTCGTATTAAAGTAGATATTCTGTTTATAACCAAACAGTATATATATATATATATATTTATTTATTTTTACCGGCCTCTACTTAGCCTAAAGAGAACGTAGAAAGATTGTATCAGTCTTCTTAATGGAAATGGTATCAGTCAGTCAGTTAAGTGCCATACGTGATACACGCTTGGGCGATCATGTCTCGATAGAGACATGACTGACTGGGCAGATGATTATCCCACAGTAGTTTGCCATTGCTTTCTGCGGTAGACTGGTTGCCGACCAAGGCTATAGAACCCAATCTGTCGTGCTATTTAACCCATAACTGGAAGGAAGAGACAGATTAATACCTTTCCCAAGGGTATTTGCGCATAAGTGAATACTTGCTTTTAAAATTAGCACTCAATAGCTAGGTCTTAGTCCCGGTCGGAACACGGACCACAAGTGAAGAAAATTGTCTAAGCCGCAGTCCATAACCACTGGACCCTTTGATGGATCATTTGGTAGCAGGATGAGATCCATTTAGTACACGATCGTGGACTATTCGGGAGCGGGATGTGATCCATTTGGTATAGGATCGTGGATTATTTGTTACCAGGATATGAACCATATGGTAGCGGGACGTGGACCATTTTGGGTTTCAGTGTCGCACTTTCTGCCCTCTGTTAGGACACTTCACAGGTAATTAAATTTCTGTACCTGCTTCATTTTAGTATCCCTGGTCTGTAGTTAACATTTGGGGTTCTTCCTTTTACTGGCGACTATGCATTCAGTTTTCTTGAAGTGTATATGTAGTCCTTTCTTTCCATTTTCTGTAATTACTTCCTGTAGGAGGTCGTGACAAGACCTCCTACAGAAGGTAGCAGAAGAAAGTAAGAAAGGACTAGAAATAAACTACACGAAAACCGAATGCATAGTCATCAGTAAAAAGGGCAGCCCAAAATGCCAAATACAGGTCGGGGATACCAGAATCAAGTAGGTACAAAAATTTAAATACCTAGGAAGCGTTATAACAGAAGACGGAAAGTGTGACACAGAGATCCGATTGCGAATTGGCATGGCGAAGGAAGCATTCCAGAAGTTGAGTAAAGTATTAAGAAACAGGATAATTTCACTAGAAACAAAGAAGAGAGTACTGGATTGCTATGTGCTGTCCGTCCTTCAATATGGCAGTGAATGCTGGACAATATCATCAAAGATGAAGGAAAAACTTGAAGCAACTGAAATGTGGTTCTACAGAAGGATGTTGCGAATATCATGGATCGAGCATGTGAGCAACGATGGGGTTTGGGAAAGGGAAACAAAAAGGAAATTAATACAGAGCATCAGGAAGAGACCGCTGAAGTTCCTGGGACACGCAATGAGGAAGGAGGGCTTGGAGAATCTGATACTAACAGGCCAGATAGATTGAAAAAGAGACAGGGGAAAGCAACGGATAACATATTTGAAGAACCTAATCAGGTGGATGATGGAACGAGGATTGCATGGTATAACAGAAGGCGTACTCAGAGCCACCAGGGATAATGAAACGTGGAAGGCCATGATCGCCTCCGTCCTGAAGGGGGGACTTATACTGAAATTTGGGCACATAGGGCACATAGAAGAAGATCGTGAAATTAACTTACTGTTTTAATGCACATGACACGTATTTGACCAATGAGAACTGACCCCCCAACAAAATACCAGAATATGTTTTTGTTAAATTTCTCTCTCAATTAAACAAAGGTTTAATAAAAGTGAAACATGTTACATTGGTATGCATTTTTCTATTATTTACATTGTTCGTACTGTTTGTTAACTATGGAGATATTTAAGACATCCGCAAGTAGAATTACTCATGGAACGAGAACAATCTCGATCAGTGATCGAAATAAAGGGTTGAGTTCAAAATTCCAATCACCTGAAGATGGTCGGAGCGTACGACGGCTGAAGCGTCGTGAATATGGCAACAAAGATGAGGATAACAGTTCAATGTAAATACTTAATCTCAGAAATAGACAAATGCGTTTCCTATTTCTTCTTTTTTACCCTCTTGTCGGATTCCGATCTAATATTTGATTTAAATTTAATCATTAATTCATACATATGAGTTAATAAAAGTATGGAGCACCCGTTAAGGATCGAACTCGTTAATCAATTGTAATGATTCTAGCGAGACAAACTTGTTAACCGTTACATCACCTTGAGGTTCCCCATTAACTCATTCAATTCACTCAAGAGGACGTCATATAATCTGCCAAACTAAAATCTTGAAAAATCTTTCAAATTTCAGTATAAGTCCACCCCACCCCACCCAGGTACTTTCAAATGTTGCTACATCCATTTTCAAGAATTCTTCTCGGCATAGTTTTTTTTTTCTATGAATTCAGAATTCGTTTTGCAAATTTATAAATCTACCGTTCATCTTAGCATTGAATACTGTCGCCATATTTGATTGGATGCTCCTGCTATTCATCTCGAGGTTTTGTCAAAATTCAAAGATGGATCTGCAATTTAATCGGTTCTGGTTTGGCATCTCGGTTTCAGTTATTGTCTCACCGACATGACGTGACGTCTCTCGGCCTTCTCTACAAATACTTTTTATGACAACTGCTCTGATGATATTTTTTATTTCTCTGGTGCTCCGATCACGTGAATTTAAGCGTGTTACTAGATTGGCAGCTAGGTCCCACCATTTTACTGCCGAAATAATTAAATGTAACCTGACTTCTACTCGAATAGCTTCTTTTCTCGCATTTCCAGCCTGCTAAACTCCTTCCGTTTACTCTCTTCCCTGATATCTTCAAAAATTTAAATAAAACTTCAACTGACTTGAATCCCTCCATCTTTTATCCTTTCTTCAACCCCCACCCCGTGTCTAGTCTTTTTTCTCGCTGTAACCCCCCTGCGTACAGCAGTGGTTCCGCTTGGGCTGAACCGACGAAAAAAAAAAAAAAAATTAAAAGGGACGAGTTGAAGATTTCTATTGAATTTAAAATCTTAAAGAACAAAATCCATTTTGTATCACGGCCTATCACGCTGAATACATCGGTTCTCGCTCGATCCCCGAAGTTAAGCAACGTTGAGCCTGGTTAGTACTTAGATGGGTGACCACTTGGGAATACCAGGTGCTGTAAGCGTTTAGTGACGGATATGCGTTGTGGTGCAGTGGATATCTGTTCGGAAAGAGAAATCGGTGAGCCGAGTTTGAATTCCAGTTGAATACCCTGCATTCACTTAAGCACTAGTACCCTTCGGAAAGGTATTAATCCGTCCCTTCCCTCCAGTTATGAGTTAAATAACAAGGGTAGAACTTGGGAACCCTGCCCTTAAAAACAAATCCCAAAGAATCTTGATACTCGAAAAGAAAAAATGTATTACTAGACACAAAACACACACACAAAAAACAAAAAAAAAACGAATTGTTGAAAGAAAAAGGTATTACCAGCATTTTTAACTTATTTATAAATGGAACTTAGCTAGGTTTTGTGTTGAGGTACCTCTGATAAATATCGATAATCGAAAAAATCGGGTTATAGGAGTGGTCCGATTTTAATCAAGTTTGATACACTCATAGACAAAGACATAAGAAACGATATTCAGCAGTTTCCAGGTTGCAGTTCTTACAATAGTGCAGAAAATTGATATATATATAAGGCAAGATCTTTGTGTGTGTCTGTTTATCTGTCTGTATGTCCTTTATACAAATCCACAATTTTTATCTGATTCTCACCAAACTTTACACAAAACTTCTTTAGGCTGAGTCTGAGCTCCAGGACCATGGATTAGTTTTAAAGCTTTCATTACACCCGAGCAACGCCGGGCCATACTGCTAGTAAATAAAATTTAGTTGGCAATAAATGACCCGCCGAGGTTGATATGCCATAAAACAATCAACCATTTTGTATCATTCGGAAATTTCGCAGAGAATGATTTATTTTGAAATGAAAACAGATGGAAAAATAAGAATTCTTTGTTGTCCTCCAGACAAAAATCTACAGAAGAATGTTTTTTTTAATGACGGTAAATGCCATGAAATGGATCAAACATGAAAGTGGTCATTCTCATTTTCGTTTTATCACGATACCTGTCTCTAAATAAACCTATTATCTAAATAACATGTATCGTTTAAATTTCATTTCTCTCCTGAATAAATCTATTATCTCAACTGTTGTCATATCTGGTCGGGCGCCCCTACTATTCATCTGTAGTTCCTCGACAGGATCCAGAAGTGAATCTGCAATGTAAATAATCTTGACCTGGCATCTCGACCTCTAGTTACTTTCTCACCGACAGGATGTGGCTTCTCTCTGTCTCTTCTACAAATATTTTCATGGTTTCTGTTCCGACGAGCTCAGTTCACTGGTGCCCCCCTAAAAGAATTTACTCGAGCAAATAGACTGGCAACAAGATCTCACTCTTTACCAGTTAAAATAAGCAAATGCAGCCGATACTTCTACTCTATTAGCTTCTTTTCTCGCACTTCCCGCCTGTGGAACTCCCTTCCGTATATTTGCTTCAAATATACTAGAATCTCCAAAAGTTTAAATGCAATGTCAATTGCCGTGTCTTATCCCCTTGACTCTCATCTTTCTTTTATCCTTTCCCCAACACCCACTGTATCTTGTTTTTCTCCTCTTTTCACTCTACTCTCTCTTCACATCACTGTTCTCATCCTTCTCTAACCCATTCTGTGACCCACTGTAACTGGTTCCTCTTTCTCTTCACTCTCCTCTTATGTAACTCCCCTGCGCACCAGTGGCAGTATTGCCTTGCTTAGGGTGAAAGGATTTTTTAAAAAAGTGCTTATGTCATCGAATAGCAGACACCTGAACTTTGTACTTGATAGAATAGGATACAGAATGCAGACAAAGTTTAAGTATGACAAATGGAAAACCGTTTTATAGAAACTAGATTTGAGTACGCGTTTCGCCTTTCTAGGCTTCATCAGATCAAAAACGAAAGAAAAAATACGTGCGTGTATTTGTGTGTATGCTTAAATAATAAATCCTTAGTAATTTTTTCCGGATTCAAGTTGATGTTTCATTTAAATTTTGGAAGATTGAAGATACCAGGGAAGAGGGTAAATGGAAGGGAGTTTAGCAGGCTGGAAATGCGAGAAAAGAGACTGTTCGACTAGAAGTGACGGTTACTTTTAGATATTTCGACATGATGAAAAAAGAATAAAATTATGCGACTTTTGCTATATATATATATATATATATATTATATATAAATTAAGATAAAACTTAGCGGGGAAATAGCCATTTTCAACATGTCATTTTAAGACATGCATTTTCAACCCCATATAAACAAAGAATGAGGAAACATTCTAAGTCCTTGAGGTTTTTTCTAGTAAAGGAAGGAGTTGGGAGATATTGGTTTTCATAGGTTTAAGCTGGCGGAATTTTGACGACACATTCTAATGCTCGTACTCTATTTATTTAGGAGTATATTCTGGTACTTCAATTTCGAAATTCATTTTTTCTTTATTGATTTTTATAGGGTTAAGCTAGCGGAATTTTAGTAGTAATTTCTTTGGTAGTGGGAGGTATGTGGCTTGACCCTTAAGTTAGTAGTGGTAGGTGATGGGGAAGTAACTGCTTAGCCAAATTTAAAAAAAAACTTATTGTGACTAATTGGAAGAATAGGATAATTATTACAATTTATACTTATTTCTATGACAACACATACTAATGATCTTCCTTTCTAGAACCACATTTCGATTACTTAAAGTTTCACTTAATCTTTAATGAGATTGTCCAGCATTCGCTGCCATATTGAAGGAATCACTTAACAGTCCAGTACTGTCTTCTTTGTTTCCAACAAAATATTTGTTTCATAAACATGGAGTACTGCTGCCATTTATGGTCAGGTGCCCCTGCCGTTCTCCTCAGTGTTCTTGACAAGCTCCAAAGGAGAGTCTGTAATGTGATAGGTACTGATCTGGCGACTCGACTGCAGCCACTTCCCCATCGTCAAAATGTGGCCTCCCTCTGTCTCTTCTATAAAAACTTTCATGGCTTCTGCTCGGACGAGCTTAAGTCACTGATGCCTCCTCAACAGGTGTTTACTCGTGCAACCAGACTGGCAACTGGGTCCCGCCCATTCACAGTCAGGTTAGCCAAATGCAGACGACAATTCTACTCCTGCAGCTTCCTCTCTCGCACTTCCCGCCTGTGGAACTCACTCCCGTATTCTTGCTTTCCTGACGGCTACAACCTCCAGAAATTTAAATGCAAAGTTAATACTCATCTACTAACCAATGGCCTCTAGCTCTCTCCTCTCCCCTGTATAACCTTCCCTTTCTCTCCACCTATGTATCTGTCATCGCACCTGCTTTCTCAGCTTTCTATTGTTCCTTTCTAACTAGCTTGTACTCCTCACTCTTTTCTAATTAATCAGTGGCATTTCTGCCTTGCTCGGGGTGAAATGATTAAAAAAAAATGTTGTAAATTGTAGGTGAAACGCATTAACACAACAGAGAAAAGTTTTATTCCTCAAATCTATCCAAAATTTATTTCCATGAATAGATGGCTGTTTTCGTTTCGGTGTTTAACAACCACTTAAAGACTCTAAATATTTTTAACGTGATTTTATGGGTTTAACTAAAGATGAAATGTATTGGTGCTAATTTTACTATATATATATATATATATATATATATATATGTATTCACTATTTACCCATAGCTGGGGCCCTAGCAAGTGCTACCACCCCGGATCAGGGTGAACCTGAGAACAGCTGCAATTACGAGGTGGTTCCGCGCTCCTCAAAACTTTCAATCTCCTGATCAGAGGCGTTGCTGCCGGATGTAGTTTATCGTCATACCGAGAACTATCATGAATGCAAAGATATTACATTCGGTAAATGCATAATCACAGGACTGACAGTAATAACAATTTATATATGTAATCATAAATCTACCACCCGCTTGTGTATTGAATACTGCGGCCATAAATGGACGAATGCCTCCTGCTATTCACCTCGGGGTTCTTAACAAAATCTAATGCAGAATCTGTAATGTGATCGATACCGACTTGGCAGCTCGGCTGCAGTCACTCTCTCACCGACGTGACGTGGCTAACCTGTACCTCTTCTATAAATACTTTCACGGCTTCTGCTCCAGTGAATTTAGCTTACTGGTGCCCCCTATGTATGAATTTACTCGAGCTACTAGACTAGCAACTAGGTCCCACCCTTTTACAGGGAAACCAATAAAATGTAACCGCAATTTCTATTCTAACAGATTTTCTCGCACTTCTCGCCTGTGGAATTCCCTTCCGTATACAATCTCCAAGAATTTAAATCTAAGGTCAATAGTCATCTCCTTCCCTAATAACTTGCATCCTTTCTCTCGAGCTCTTTTCTCCATCCCCATCACAGCAGTATCTTCATCCTTTTATTACCCTCCTCCTGGCACCCCCTATAACCTGCCCCACTTTCTCATCACTTTCCTCTCTATGTAACCTCCTGCCCAACAGTGGCAATAAAACTGTCTTGTTTGAGGTGAAATCATTTAAAAATTTATTTCTTACATCAGTAAGAAATAATTTAATAATTTTAAGTGTAAGTTTCCTTTTGTTTCTAGAACTTCATCGTTTTTCAGATGTTCGGTCCATGATGTTCTCATGATCCTTCCATAGAATCATTTTTTTGTTGCTTCAAGTCTCTTCTTCATCTTTGAGGAGATTGTTCAGCACTTACTGTATTAATGAATCTGAAAACTCTATTTTTATAAAAAATTACGCAGTGCTCGAACAGTTCCAGGAGAAAGCCCCATTTCTTAAAAAAAATGTCTCTCTACTTTTGATTATTATCTAACATTCGATAAGATTTTTTTTAACTGCGATCATGTGATGCCCCTCCCCGTCTTCAGGGATCACGTGATCGCAGTTATCATCATTTCTCTTTCCTAGTGTTTGCGCATAAGTTCAGTTAGCTCTCGTTCCCGCCACAAACAGGCGTTCATGTCAGCTTGTTAAGATTTATAGCGGCGTTGAGACGTGTCTTGCCGTTGTATATCATGGCGCAGCCAAAATTTGTGTCGCTCTGACATGTTTACACTAATGAAGAAATCTAAATCCGTCACCCAAAAGAATACAATAAAATGGAGAAACAGCAATAAGACAAATAAACAATAAAAAAAGTAGCTAACTAATATATATATATATATATATATATATATATATATATAACTTATTTATAAATGGAACTTTGTGTCTGTGTCTGTTACTTATAGACTCCGAAACGGCTGAACCGATTTTCTTGAAAATTTACACAGTTGTACTATAAGCGTCTGCGAGTGTTCTTAGCTAGGTTTTGTGTCGAGGTAACCCCGATAAATATCGATAATCGAAACAATTGGTTTATAGGAGTGGTCCGATGTCAATCAAATTTGATACACTGATAGACAAAGACATAAGAAACGATATTTAGAAGTTTCAAGGTTGCAGTTCTTACATAATAGTGCAGAAAATCGATCATATATATATATATATATATATATATATATATAAAGGCAAGTTGTTTGTGTGTGTTTGTTTATCTGCCTGTATGTCTGTATTTTCTTTTTTTTTTCAACCTTTTTATTTTAGTTTTTGCTTCGGCTTTGGCTCTAAGTAGGTATAATTGTAGTTCTTAGTCTCAGCCATGATATCATTTACTCAGAGGACTTATTTAGCCTTCAAAATTCAGTTTACGACGCAAAAAACTTATTTGATATCGATACCAGGAAATCAAAATTTGACTTACATCCATTTATTTTTCTTTCAGTCTACGGTTTCGCTTTAACTGGAAACAACTATTGCTTTTTAGTTTTTCGTGCCAACGTCCAAAGAGTCTGAGCCCCAGGACCATGGATTAGCTTTAAAGCTTTCATTACACGCGAGCAACGCCGGGCTATACAGCTAGTGTATATATATATATATATATATATATAGTGTGTGTGTGTATGCACGTATTCATATTTTTTCTTTTCAACAGATAAATTATATAAAAATTGTCTGAATATTTTAGTTATCCATACACTTTCAGCTTTATTTTTAGTCATTATCAAGGCTGACTTTTATTTTACTTCTAACTGAATATACAGATAGTTTCATATATGTATCTACCGTTATAGAAATTATTTATTCTTCAAATACGGCCATCACACTGAGGCCGTCTTCATAATTGATATTATTGGTAGTCCAGTCAATGAATCGCGAATATTTCCTCATAAGGAAACTGATCAGTCAGTTCAGTGTCATACGTGATACACGCTTGGTCGATCATGTCTCGAAAGAAACATGACTGACTGGGCAGAATATTATCCCGCAGTAGGTTGCCGTTGCTTCCTGCGGTAGACTGATTGCCGACCAAGGCTATAGAACCCAATCTGTCCTGTTATTTAACCCATAACTGGAAGGAATAGACGGATTAATACCTTTCCCAAGGGTATTTGCGCGTAAGTGAATACAATGGATTCAGCTGGAATTCGAACTCGGCTCCCCGATTTCTCGTTCCACAACGCATTTCCTAAAGAATCTGATACTGTTACCATTACTGTTATTTTTCTTCTACTACTACTCGAACTACAACTTCTTCAGTCAGTATCATTCTACTTCCTTTCTCTTCCTAATATTTTCTTTTCTTCCCTTCTAATCTTCTTTTGCAGTGTTTCAAGTTGAAACGCAGTTACCTATTACCATCAATTTTATAATGACCACCACTGAGAAGGTAAAATATCTGCAAGGCTTTACACCTGGAAGCCGCCATATTAGTTCTGCTCTTAAATCTCGATTCGTCTTTTCTTCGTCATTTTTTTTTTAAAATATATCTGCACGAATTTCTTTTCGGTTGTCTGTCAGTTCTTCAGGCATTAGCTCTGTTCTGACACAAATGATACTGGTTCCAGCCAAAGTGAAAAAAAAAAAAAAATGATTATCTTCAAGCCAGATTTGATTTCCACGTAGAAATTACAATGCTTGACGACACTCAAATCGTGCCGATAAAGTTACGTCGGAAAAACAAAAAATCCTTTCTGACTGTCAGTCTCCCCCCCCCTCTCTTCCTCACTAATATATATATATATATATATATATATATATATATATATAATGTTATGGGATCTCCCGTCGATTTCGACGTACGAAGGTCCGATTCGTTTGAGAGGTAAATTATCAAGTTTTATATTTGTATCTTATGAGCGCCATCAAGCCTGCTTTGGATTTGCATAGCAGACTGCAGAGGGCGCATTTGAAACCATTCATTTGGAAATCAGAAGCCTCTGGTGCAGACTCAGATTCTGGGTGTTTATGGCGAGTGTGAGCCTTCAAACCAGTTTTGGACTTTCAGAATGCGCACTTGGATGTCGCCACAGATTAAAAAAAAAAATTGGCTTGAAAGATCGAGTTTTAGTTCCCAAACTAATCATCCCGAAGTAGGTTGACATTGCTTTCTGTGGTAGACTGGTTGCCGACCAAGGCTATAAAACCCAATCTGTCCTATTATTTAACCCATCACTGGAGGGAAGAGACGGATTAATACCTTTTTCAAGGGTATTTGTGCGCAAGTGAATGTAAGAAATCACCCGGCCTTTAAAAAGTTTTGCAATTTTTTTTCCGTTTCAATCCAAAAATGGGGTTTAAATATTGTTCAGATTAAAATAATTTACGCTAAAAGTTTTCCTCAGAAATAAAAATGGGGTTGGAAAAAACTGGGAAATAATCTATAACACAACTAAATTAAACTGCTAAAGCCAAGAAAAACAATTATGAAGAATATTCAAATTTAGATTAAATATAAGAAATTAAATTTGAGATGGCATCAGTACTTACATAATACTTACATAATACTTCTGCTATATATGTAAACTTATATAATAAATGGAACTTTCTGTCTGTGTCCGTTACCTATAGACTCCGAAACGGCTGAACCGATTTTCTTGAAAATTTACACAGTTGTACTATAAGCGTCTGCGAGTGTTCTTAGTTAGGTTTTGTGTTGATGTACCCCCGATAGATATCGATAATCGAAACAATCGGGTTATCAAATTTGATACACTCACAGACAGACACAGACATAAACGATATTTAGAAGTTCCAAGGTTGCAGTTCTTACAATAGTGCAGAAAATCGATAATATATATATATATATATATATATATATATATATATAAAAGGTAAGATGTTTGTGTGTCTGTTTATCTGGCTGTATGTCTGTATTTTTTCAGCCCTTTTATTTTAGTTTTTGCTTCGGGTTTGGCTCTATGTCGGTATAATTTTAGTTCTTAGTCTCAGCCATGATAGCATTTACTCAGAGGACTTATTTAGCCTTCAAAATTCAGTTTCCGACGAAAAAAACTTATTTGATATCGATACCAGGAAATCAAAATTTGACTTACATCCATTCATTTTTCTTTCAGTCTACGGTTTCGCTTTAACTGGAAACAACTATTGCTTTTTAATCTTCGAACCATCGGCCAAAGAGTCTGAGCTCCAGGACCATGGATTAGTTTTAAAGCTTTCATTACACCCGAGCAACGCCGGGCTATACTGCTTATATATATATATATAATCCAGGTTTGAATCTCACCCTGATCGGTTTGTCAGTAAGGTTACTTAATACACTGATTTCAATGTTTCTCTATCAATTCGATGGCTTTTTTGAAGTACCATTTTTCTTTGGCCTCACAATACGCCTGTTTCCGATATCACTTCTTCATTGAAGCCAAATCTCTTTCTCTGGAGCATTCTTTTGGGGTCTGCAAATAATCAGTAGTCGCTCGGGGCCAGATATGAAGAACAGGGTGGCTGCCGAAGCAATTCGAAGTGCAATTCATGTCGTTTTGTCATTGTTGTGATCGACTTGCGACACGGTGCGTTGTCTTGGTGAAAGATCACTTTCTTTTTTCTTCATTTTTCGCTGTTTTGTTTGCGATTTCTTTCTTTAAACGCACCAATAATACTATATAATATTCGCTATTGATGGTTCTTCCTCCCTCAAAGGTAATCGATAAACAAAATACTTTGCGCATTCCAATATACGGAGGCCAAAACCTTACCTGCTGATGTTTGCGTTTTTGGTCGCTTTAGACGGCTTTCACCTGCTGCTGTCCACTCAGCTGACTGCCGATTTAACTCCGGAGTGAAGTGGTGGATCCATGTTTCATTCCTTGTCATATATTTATATAAAAAGTCCTTGTTGCGTTGTGACAGTTGCAAGCAACGCTTTGAATCGTCAACGCGTTGTTTTTGATCGACTGTGAGCAAACGCGGCACTCACTTTGAACACAGCTTTCTCATTGACAAATGTTCATGCGAAGGAATACACTGCCTTCTCCTATGTTCAGCTTCTTTTGATAGCTCACGGAACTTCAATTTACGATCAACCAAAATGTTTTTGTGGATTATTTGGTGTTTTCCGGGACAACTGCCGATTTTGGTCGACTTGAGCGTTCAGAATCATTTGTGTCTGTACGACCGCGTTTAAAGTCTGCATACCACCTCTTAACCATTTTTACCGGCGGAGCAGTCCAAATAAAACTTATCAAGCCATTGCTTTGCTTGGACAGTATTTTTTCCATCAGAAAGCAATGCTTTATCAACACAAAAATTTCAGATTTTTCCATTATTTTTGAAAATTCGCAACAGTAGATTATCTTTTGTTTATATTCTTATCTCCACAAGCAAGGCATTTTATTGCCACTGTTTTGCAGGGGGTTACATAGGAGGAAAGTTATAAGTGATTGGTTATAGGGGGTGTCAGGAAGCGGGTAAGAGAAGGAAGAGAATACTGATGAGAGTGGAGTGGACGGAGAAAGGAGCATGAGAGAGAGAGGATGCAAGCTAGTGAGATAGGAGATGACTATTGACTTTATATTTAAATTCTTGGATATTATAGCTGTCGGGAAAGCAAGTAAATGGAAGGGAATTCCACAGGCGAGAAAAGAAGCTGATGGAGTAGAATTTGCGTTTACAATTTATTGGTTTCACAGTAAAAGGGTGGGACGTAGTTGCTAATCTTGTTGCTCGAGTAAATTTATATATAGGGGCATATATAACAGTAATTTGTAAACTAATAATCCGATTGGGCCCAAATTTTGTCACGTGACATTTGAAAGTTAGTATTTCATAAAAATCATACGAATTTTTTTATTAGTGAAGCCATCTGCATGTCAGGCTTGGGATTTGAGTTTTTTTTTTTTTTTTTTTTTTTTTAAGAATGCATTTCGTATGCTGTAAAAATCCCCCAATCACTGTGTTTGACGTCAATTTCAGCGGAATGAAAAAAACTCATTTTTAAAAATATTCATTAAAGTTGTTAGGCTCAAATACTTAACAATTCGATAGTGGAATTTCTACGGATATTTTTTTTTAATCATCTCACCCAAAGCGAGACATTCTACTGCCACTGTTGCGCAGGGGTTACATTGGGGAAAGTGATGAGAAAGAAGGGTTAGTTATAGGAAATGTCAAAAGGAGGGTAATAGACGGATGAGGATACCGAGGATGGGGGTGGAGTAGATGGAAAAAGAGCTTGAAAGAATGGATGCGAGTTAGTGTGATAGGAGATGTCTATTGACCTTACATTTAAACTCCTGGAGATTGTAGCTGTCGGAGAAGCAAGTATATGGAAGGGAATTCCACAGAGGGTTACATAGGAGAAAGTGATGAGAAAGAGGAGTTAGTTATAGGAAATGTCAAAAGGAGGGTAATAGACGGATGAGGATACCGAAGATGGGGGTGGAGTAGATGGAAAAAGAGCTTGTGAGAATGGATGCGAGTTAGTGTGATATGAGATGTCTATTGACCTTACATTTAAACTCCTGGAGATTGTAGCTGTAAGGGAAGCAAGTATAGGGAATTCCACAGGTGGGAAGTGCGTGAAAAGAAGCTGTTAGAGTAGAAATTGCGGTTACACTTTATCGGTTTCACTGTAAAAAAGGTGGGACCTAGTTGTTAATCTAGTAGCTCGTGTAAATTCATACCTAGGGGGCACCAGTGATCTAAGTTCATTAGAGCAGAAGCCGTAAAAGTATTTATAGAAGAGGCACAGGGAAGCCACGTCACGCCGGTGAGAGAGCGACTGCAGCCGAGCTGCCAAGTCGGTATCGATCACAATGCAGATTCTCAGTTTTGTCAAGAAACCCGAGGTGAATATCAGGGACACCCGACCAGATGTGGCAGCAGTATTCAATACACGGGTGGATGGTAGATTTACGTATGTGCAGGATGGACTCAGACGGGAAGAACTTCCCGGTCCTGCACAGTGAACCGACCTTCTTAGCAGCGGATTTTATTGAATAAGCTCATAGCGATCTCTACACTCGCCACCAGCTTATTCAATCATCAACTTCAGAATTAAGATGTATCAAAATAGGAAAATCGTGATCCTTTTTTTTTTTTGTTTTTTGTTTGTTTTTTTTTTGTTTTTGTTTTTTGCACGATAAAAATAATAATGAAGGTCGGACGGCGGCTTGCAAGTATTTATTTTCCTTGAATGGCTAAGATATTGCCATGAAATGATGACCACCAGTCGAGGATCTTGCGCGTCCGATAAAGTTATTTTATTGACGCTAAAAAAAAGTTCCTCTCCTCAGATGCCAGTTTTTTTGGTTGTTGTCGCGTTCGTAAAAAGGGAGGAGATCTCACGCTTTTGACAGTAAAAGGCTTTAACTGACAAACCAGCAAGAATAAAAATGTTGGAGTTCGGGCTGACCAGTGATGATTATCTTCTTCGATAGTGCGGAATGAAATAAAATGGACGCCAAGAGAAAAAGGGGCGGGAAAAAAAACGATGTCGTCTGGTCAGTCAATTTCGAGTTTTGATGTCTACAGTTTGTGGGCGTAGAAGATACGAAGAGTATACTTTTGTATTTTATTCTGGAAAAGAAGGTAATTTTTGTATTTTCTCGGTCAGTTTTAAATACTTAGATTTTAAACGGCATAATAGAAATGTTTTTTTTGTTTTGTTTTGTTTTTTTTTCGCTACGTACGACCACATCATGAAAGACTAAACAGCTAATTACCCATAATCTAAATCTATAAAATTTATTCCACTTTATTTTATTTTTTTGCATTATTTACAATCGGAATATAATCCTCCACTTTTTTTTTTTTTTAACAATCACACGTTTCGACCGCTGTGCTCTCTGGTTTACACTGTACTGTAAATTAATTGAAACAACCGTTTAGTTTCCTTTCTTTCACTATAAAGTCAGTGACAGGATGAAATCGATTTCTGTTTTTCCTCAGATTAGGTCATTTGCAGTGGTGTGTAGAATTATGAACCTATTTTCGAGGTGAATGATGAAATTTGTTTGGCCTTGAAAAAAATTGCGTCATTCGTGATTGAATCAGATTTTTATCCCTCCCAGATAGTCAATTAGTTATCCTATGGCTATTGTCTGCGATGGACGTTACTCTAAGGAAGCGTACAAAAGTCGTAACGCTTCACGAACACACTGGCAAGCTTTACAAAGAAATCTCGGATATTGTTGGTGTCAGCCTTTCAATTGTCAGTCGTATCATCAAGGCGAAGAAACAAACTGGATCCATCAGTCCAGAACTTAAAAGAAAATGCTGTCGAAGACATTCGTTTTGTTTTAATTAATTTGCTCAAGGGTGTAGATCAGGTTTTTGTTGATCTATATAAAATCCAGAAAATTTCGAAATGAAACGGTTATCTAAACTTATTTATAAATGGAACTGTGTGTGTCCGTCCGTTACCTATAGACTCCCAAACGGCTGAACCGATTTTCTTAAATTTACACAGTTCTACTAAAAGTGTCTGCGAGTGTTCTTAGCTAGGTTTTGTGTCGAGGTACCCCCCGATAAATATCGAAAATCGATAATCGAAAAAATCGGGTTATAGAAGGAGTGGTCTGATTTGTATCAAATTTGATACACTCATAGACAAAGACATAAGAAACGATATTTAGAAGTTTCAAGGTTGCAGTTCTTACAATAGTGCAAAAATCGATAATATATATATATATATATATATATATATATATATATGAGGCAAGATGTTTGTGTGTGTGTGTCTGTATGTCCTTTATACAAATCCCCAATTTTTATCCGATTCTCACCAAACTTCACACAAATATTCTTTAGGTTGAGTCTGAGCTCCAGGACCATGGATTAGTTTTAAAGCTTTCATTACACCCGAACAACACCGGGCTATACTGCTAGTTTTATATACTGTGGTTCTGTCTAATCCTGTTAATTTAAGCTATAAGAAATTAATCATTAAACCAATATTCTTCGTTGTGCCGTGTCCATTCAGGACATAGACAATCCTGGTTCTCCACAATTTCTTGTTCTTTGTGGATTTTAGCAAATTTTGTGGTTTTGCTATCTCTCCTAATCCCTGTTCTGCCAACCCTTGATTCAAGCTCGTTAGGCAGTGTTTTCATTTGTTTTTCTGTCATTTAGTATGTCCTGTGAATGTCAACTTCTAAGCTTTATTTTTCTCATTACATCTCCTAGAAATTTCTGCTGATTCTTTCCATTGCTAGCTCCATAGAAATATTTATAGAAAAGACAGAGGGAAGCCACCTCCCACCGATGAGAAAGTGGCTGGAGTCGAGCTCCTTTGGAGCCCGTCGAGAACCCTGAGTCAGGAGGTATCTGAATCATAAGACTTAATTACTCACCGAATTGTAAATAGTTATTCGAAATCATTTTTTTCTTTTTGTCAAAGATTTACGGAAAATGGAGTATAATTTTTTTTTTTTTTTAGAATTTATACTCTTTTACGAAAAAAAAAAATTCTGATCCAATTTATTTAGTGTAAAACATTTTGTCCACAATTCTCTTAATGTAAAATTTAAACTTACGCTTTATTTCTTTATATTTTTCAGGTTTTACGCTGAGGAAAACAGTATCATAATTCCAATTTCTCTCAAAACGTCGACATCGAAAAACGAATTCAACTAAAATAAAAATAATAATAATTGAATCACAAACCTCCCGGTTGGATTTCGTAAACCATCCACATTATTTTTGAATTCTCGAATGTAAGAAGTTTTTCAGACTCCGAGAGCATTTTCATTTGATTCCTGTGTTCTCGTTTATCAGACAACGTACCCTTTTTCTTCTGTTTTAACTGAAGCCCTTTTTTTTTCTTCAACGGAAAAAAAGAGGGAAAAGGTGGGATAAACAAAAAGAAAAAAATATCTCTGGTTTTTGTCTTGCTGCTCTCTGCAGATAAATGTCTGATAATATTACTAAAAAAGGTGGAATTTTAAAAACAGTAACAAAATGAAACGAAACACTGACTGCAGAAATTAAACACTTAACGATACAAATAAAAAGAAAAATCAAGAGGAATTAAAAAAAAAAGTTAGTGTAAAAAGAGAGAAGGATACACGAACAAACGAAACGAAGACAAATATAAGATTTAAAGAATTGAAATAGGTAAAATATATATCATTCTTTCTCTCAATACACATATATATATATATATATATATATATATAATAACGGAAAAATGGCGTGTGTTGAGATTAAAGGTATCAATCAAATACATTTGGGGCGGCACATGAGGTCTGAAATCGACGCTGATTTCCCAATTAAGGGTTGTTCTGTAACTTCGTCAGAAAGTGAAATGATTGTTGACAGTTTGCACTCGTCCACAACGTCAGATGATTTAGACAGTAGCGAGGATATTGTTCCGAAAACGACTGAAGACTGCGATATGAACGACAATGTTTTTTCTCCGGAATCACCCGAACATGACCGAGAAAAAACGAAGGTCCGTCGAACAGAGTGTGAACTGAGCAGTAATAAAAACAGCAAAAGTGTCACTATGGTAAACGCAAACCCAGAAAATAATTTATCCAACAATATTATAAACCACAACAATATCAATAATAGCAGTAGTAATAATAATACTAATAACCACAATATCAATATTAGCCACAATAACAACAATAACAAAATAATTTTAGATGGATTTTCAAAAGCCAATTCCAAGGGCAGTACAGAGAATTTCCCCAGCGGTCGAAACCCAACAGACAATCCCAAAAATCCGAAGCGACTCACTCTCAACGTGAATATCAAAAAGGACATGTCAACTTCATTTGCATCATCATCATCGTCTTCCATTCCCAAAACCTCAACATCACTATCTTCATCTTCGTCACTGTCTTCGCCATCAGCCATATCCCCCTCCTCAACATTGTCCACGTCGTCGTCTGTTGGCGTTGCACCTTCTTCCGTTGGTGCTAACCCAAGTCCCGGGTTTATCTGTTTGGAGAGCGGCGCATACCCTTTGATTGCATCGCGGGAGTTGGGGACACGCTCGGCTAGTTACAGTGCGGAAAATCCCCTCGACCTGCGCAACAAACCAGCACCGGCTTCTCTCCGGCGACGTTTTAGTGACGAAATTAGCCAGTTGCCAATCAGGAAGCTTGCTCGGCGTATGTTCACGAACAGCCGCGAGAGATGGAGACAGCAAAACGTTAACGGAGCTTTCGCCGAACTGCGGCGTCTTGTGCCGACTCACCCACCCGACAAAAAACTAAGCAAGAACGAAATCCTCAGGTTAGCAATACGGTATATCAACCTCCTGAGCAAAGTGATCGATTACCAAAAATCGCAGTCACCTGACAGTGATCAGTCGGTCGGGGAGGAAAACCATAATAGCATCAGCAGCAATACAAAGAAAGAAATCGGGAATAGAATAAAAGCAGGAGATCCAGATTTGGACGACGAAGAAGACGAAGAAATGATTGAAAACGTAGAGACGAGACACTCGTCAGCATCGCCGAATTCTTCTTCTCCTTCTTCATTACTGACATCAACAGCGACCGACGTCAGTGCCGGTGGCATATCCAACTCTGTGCCGCCATTATTGCCAGCAGGCCGATCCTATGGCATTCGGGAGCCGCAACACCAAAATGCAGTTCCTTATTATCCTCATTCACATCTTCAGCATCACCACCATCAGCATCGCCATCATCATCACCTTGAACACAGCAATAACGGTAAACAAATGCTACATATTGGATTGGATAAAACGAAGTCAGTTTTGCACGTCAATCAGTCTGGTGCTGATATGTCAAAACTAGAAGAAGACTGCTCAGTTTTAATGTCCCAGGAGCCATCACCGGCTTCTACTTATTATGACGACACAAGTGGCGACGAGTCATCTATGTAGAGGCACATACACACAAAAAAGAAAAAAGTTTTAAAAAAATCGTATTTTCTTTTATTCGGATTTGATTAAACAAAAAAAAAAATTATTTTATTTATTTTATCTTTGCAAGTGGTTTCAAAAATAAACTCACCATTATTAAATCACCTTTTTAATGAGATCCTGATTGATTATAGGGTATTTAAATCCTGTTTCACTTGGTTAGTCGCCGATGTTGAGTTGCAATAATAAATGTTCATTATAGTTTGCAAGCAAGAGATAATGAATTTGTTGAGCATTCGTTAAGTACTCAGAAATGATTACATTCTCAAATAGTGAGATCTGAAATTGTAATCACATTATTACCAAATACAACATCAGGAGAGTTAATGATATGTTTGCGTCGTCTATCCGAGAATTGACAACAATTCATAACGTTTTATTTCAAAATACTTTCTTAAACGCATTAACACATTTCAAAAAAGGTGGCTGTTTTGGTTTGTTCATTTTGGTCGCTTTTGTTTTTCAAATCTGCTGAAAAGAAAAAAAAATTAAAAAACGTAAAATATGAGATTTCTTACAAAGAACTGTAAATGGTAAAAAAGATTAAAAAAAAAAAAAAGCGAAAACTTGTTGAAATCATCTGTCGTCTATTTGGGGCCTCTTTTTATTTCCCGACGTCAACCATCTTTGTTCTGGTAGAATAACTTCCTTGAATCTCGGTAACTACCCAGCGTAATATCAGTTAGCCTGCTCTTCATCTATCACATCAATTTGTTTTTTTTTTTTTTTGTGGCTTACGAAATGAGTCTACTTTTTAAACCGTTTTATCATCACGTTTTTATTAGTAATCCTATTAACATTTTAAACCTTTTAGATTTTAGATCTCGGACAAGGTTTGATAAAAAAAGCAGGCCGCTCTGAAGAGGAATCACTTCATTTATATCTTTCTGACCGTTAATTTCAACATTTATGCTCTTCATATTATATATCTGAAAGGCAAGCGGATAGCGGCTTGGAATACGAAATCGGGAAAGGACTCGACTCTTCCTCTGCCAGTTATTTGTTAAATAGTCGGACTTTTATCCGGAAAAATCATTGTATTTCTCAAAAAAGAAATATTAATGCAGTATTCTCTCCTTAAAAAAAAAAAAGACACAAAAGGTTGATAAACCCTAAAAAAAAAAAATCCGTCAAGTTGGGTTATTTACTGTTTAATTTATGGAGCACCCAGTTTAGGACCAAACTCACTCTTCAGTAATAATGACCAACCAACCAAGCCACATTAACCATTGCTCCCATGATGAGGTACCTAAAAATATGAACAGTCCTGACAGAAAAAAAAAATGTGTAAGCAAACATATATCACCCCACAAAAAATATTCTTACAATGCAAAATATGTTCCAACTTTATATAACCCACAAAGAGTTAAACCATAAAAATTAAATCAATCGATCTTAAAGACATTTTTATTTTCAAGGTTTTTTTGTTTTTCTGCACATAAACATTCACCTTAATTACATGTGAAAATTCTGATATTGTTGACGACTTGTACGAACTAAACTGTTTTCACTGAAATATTTTCCTGTAATTCACGCCAGAAAATTTGTTTATTGGTGGCGGGGGAAGAAAGATGAATTTCTCCGAAAAGAAAAACATTGGTGCAGACGAGATAACGAAACAAAAACGAGGAATTACTTTAAATATTCATGAATAACACAGATTTGATTTTAAAATCATCTGCAAATGGTAACAAAAACGTTATCTCCTCTTTTTGTTTAATTCAAAGTGTTTCAATGTTGTTTTCTGTTTGTTTGTAGGTGGAAGGTTTAACAAAAAATATATAAAACTTTTTTTTTTCTGGGTGACATTAGCCGTCTTTAAACCTCATTGACAAAAAAATGTGGCATTCCCACACAACGTTGCATTTATAATACACTCCTGATCAAAATTTTAAGACCACTTAAAAATCTTTAAAAAGAAATCTTTTTTACGGATAGATTTTAAACTCCTCCCACTTAAGGTTACCAAGACTACAATCTAAAAGATTATGGAAACAAAAGATATATTCCAAACATTTTATTTAGAAATTTACATTTTTATAAAATGAGGCGATTTACACATGATCAAAATTATAAGACCAGAGACAAACATTCTACAAAATTGTACAAAAAGTGTATGAAAAGTGTATGAAAACATTCAACAACCAAATTTAATAATGAGTTCTACCTCCACTGCTTTTGATGACTTCAAAACTTCTGTCGGGCATGCTAGAACTAAGCGTTTCCATTAAGGTGCGGGGGATGTTGCTCCAGCTTCTGAAGATGGCTTCACGAAGTTTATTTTTTGAATATTGTTTGCCATTTCGATAAACATCTCTTGCCATCCATCCTCAAACATTTTCAATTGGGTTCAAGTCTGGTGAGCATGCAGGATGTCCCAAGAGATGGACTCCATTTTCTTGTAGAAAGGTCAAGGTCCGTCTTGCAGCATTATTCTGTTGGAATAACCATCCATCCACACACAAACGATGGCCCTCCATCATCAATGATGCTTTTTGTAGCATGCTAACATAACCAGCCGCTGTTTGACAACCCTGCACCACCTGAAGCTCCATCGTCCCTCTGTAAGAAAAGGCACCCCATATCATTAGGGACCCGCCACCACTATGACGTGTGGAGAAAATTTCAGGAGGCATGTTTTTGCTATGCCAATATCGTTGGAAGCCATCAAGACCAGTTTTTGCTATGCCAATATCGTTGGAAGCCATCAAGACCATCTAGATTGAATTTTTTCTCATCAGAAAACAGGACTTTCTTCCACTTCTCAACGTCCCATGTTTGGTATTCACAACCAAACTTTAAGCGGTCCACCTTGTGACGTGGAAGCAGCCGAGGAATTTGTTTACGCTTTTTATTTACCATGCCTTTTTGTCGTAAGTGTTGTGTGATGGTTACGGGACTGCAATCAGCATCTGTGACTGCCTTAATTTGACTAGAAGAATGTCCCCCTCTTTCATAACAACCCGTCTTATTCTCTTACTCAATGCAGGAGAAATTTTTTGGGGCCTACCAGAGGATTTTGCTTTTCCATAATTCTCACTGTTCTTTAGAAAGTTACAAATCACAGTTTTATTGCGATTTACCTTAGCTGTGATCACCCACTGTGACAAATCTTGCTTATGGAATTCTAGAATTCGAGAACGCTCAAAATCGGTAAGTTAACTTGCTTTAAGCAGTGATTGCAAATATCTAACTGAACTAAAAAGATTGGAATTACCATAGATCTAACAATTTATACCTCTGGTCTTATAATTTGGATCGTGCGTAAATCGCCTCATTTTATAAAAATGTAAATTTCTAAATAAAATGTTTGGAATGTAGCTTTTTGTTTCCATAATCTTTTAGATTGTAGTATTGGTAACCTTAAGTGGTAGGAGTTTAAAATCTATCCGTAAAAAAAATATTTCTTTTTAAAAATTTTTAAGTGGTCTTAAAATTTTTGATCAGGAGTGTATTTCAAGAGAGGATGTTCGAGAAACTTTCAACAATGACGCTCGCCATATCTTAATCATAATCCTGGTGACTAAAACATGTTGAAAACCTCTTTTTTTCTTTTTTTTTTTCTTTTTTTTTAATTTTTTTTTTAAAGGCGAGTGAACAATTTGATGTACATATCAAAACAAAATATATCAAAAGTACTCTTCCTTTCTGACTAAATGATTTCGTATTAAAATCTTTTATCTCGTAACAAAATAACTTAGAGTTTTACTGCTCACCAAGGCATAATTTTCTTTCTTTTAATCATTTCACTCTACGAAAGACAAAGCCACTAAGACACAACGGGTCTGAAAAGAATTCTGAAAGAATGAGAAAAAGCAAAACATTACTAAAGGAGATAAAAGAACAGGAAACGAGATGAAAGCTAACGATTGACACTGTGATTACGTTTTGGAAGATCAATGTTGACCGAAAAGCAAGAAGCTGTAACAAAGTTCCACATACAATAAGTGTTAAAGAAGAAACTCTTAGCAAAGAACATACGGTTATCTCTAGCCGTTACAACTGTAAAATGATATGACCTAGCTGGCGATCTAGTACTACACTTAAGTTCGTAAAGTCGATATACCAGACTGCTCATCAGAACAATGACCATGAAAATATGTTTAAAGGCACACGGAGGCTAGGTTACGGCGGCGGGATAATGACTGGATAGAGATGCCACGTCAGCACCATTATCATTGCAGATTCTTCTCTGAATTTTATCAACAATATTAATTAATATGCCTATAAATAAATGTCTATCAATGTGTCAGGCCAAATCAGAAATTGGTTATCGAATAAATTCAGACATTTTTAAAAAATTTTATTTCATTTTTTTTAAAAATGATTTTCTAAATAATTGAGTTTTCAAGAAATAAAAAAATATATAAAATAAACACATGACTGAATTTGCTTTTTATTAATTTCAATTTCTTTTTGTCATTTCAGAAATTATTTTCATAAAAATTCTCTCAAATCTTAAAAACATTCATTATTTTTAATGTAACCGTTATAATACTTTTTTTTTATATAATCGTTTTACCCCTATCAAGACAGTACTGCCACTGGTTGGCAGGGGGCTACGTAAGAAGAGAGCAAGAAAAAAAGGAGGAACAAGATACAGGAGATATCGGGGAATGGATAAAAGTGGGAGGAGAATTAGTTGAGTGGAGATCAAAAAGGAGGAACAAGATACAATGGGCGTCGGGGAAATGATAAGAAAAATATGGGATACCAAAGCGATAAGTGATGGCAGTCAACGTTGCATTTAAATCCTTGGCGATTGTAGCTGTCCGGGAAAGGAGTTCCATAGGCGGAAAGTGCGAGAAAAGAAGTTAAGGGAGCGTAAGTGACGGCTTCATTTGACTATTTTGACTGTAAAGTGGGTGGGATCTAGTTGCCAGTCTATAAGCTCGAGTAAATTTGTGTTGAGGGGGCACAGAGAACTTAGAGTAGAAGCTGTAAAAATATTTGTAGAAGAGACAGAGGGAAGCCACATTCCGTCGGTGAGAAAGTGAATGAAATCAAGTTACCAGATTGGGATCGATTACTTTGCAGATAAAGAAATCTAACTCTCTGAATACAAGCGGTTGTTTGACGTTACAAAATCAAGCATTCTTCATATATATATATATATATATATATATATATATGATTTTAATTGTATCACCCCGTGCAAGACGGTAACGCCACTGCTGTGCAGGGGGCTACATAAAAGTAAAAAGATTAAGTAGAAGAGAGTGAAGGGGAAGACAAACCAGTTAGAAAAGGAGCAAGAGAAGGATGGGAATACAGGTGTAATGACAGTTGCAAAGGTGGAGAAAAAGGAAAGGATATACAAGGTGGTGAAGAAAGAACTAGAGCCAAGTGGTTAAGAGATGAGTATTGACATTGCTTTTAAATTCATGGAGGTTGTAGCTGTTAGGAAAGCAAGAATATTGAAGCTAGTTCCACAGGCGGGAAGTGCGAGAAAAGAAGCTGCAGGAGTAGAATTGTTGTCTGCAAATTCTTTGTCTTTTCACGTGTAACTCGAAATTTTGACGCTTTGGTTTTTTCCGATATTTTGGTAAGAATGATGCTTTTTTTTACTGGTTACAATTAGAATAGTGGAAATTATTAAGGTTTCTAACAAAGAAACCCAAAAGTTAAACAAAATTCATGCATGAAAACATCTATCTATAATAGCCGGTTTTCCAAGCACAGCCGTCAGCTAAGGCAACAAACTGATCCCTGTTGTAGACACCATCTCAGGCACATTTGTGTTTGTTCACTATAAAACCGACCTGTGGTTTATGCTGAGCATACGTTGGTTACAGTTTCTGAAAGAGAGCGCGTTTTCTGGAGGGATCAACTGTCTAAACAAGTCCAGTACTCTCAAACCCTCGGTCACAATGACTAGCGACTTTGTGCTAGTATAACTCTCGACAGCTTCCGTCTGCCCAGTTTCACTTGAAGACTTATTCAACTCGTGGTATGGTTTGTAGGTGCTCCCCGCCCACAAATAAAAAAAACGCCAACTGGAACCACTTCTGTAGAAGAATAACATCAAGAATGCTGAAATTCTAACCCGGATCTTATGGTCGGAATACTTGACTTTCTAATCACTCAGCCACCCACCCAGTTAGTAAGATACACATTGATTCGCTTATAAAAATACATTTCTGCAGAAAATTACTTCTTCTATGAGCGTTGTCCTTTCAGGACATAGGCGATCATGGCCTTCCACGTCTCCCTATTCCTGGTGGCTCCCAGCGCGCTTTCTCCCGATACACCACTCAACCCCCCGTTCTGTCATCCACCTGCTCAGACTCTTCAAATATTTCACCGGCTGTTTTCCCTCTATCTGACTTGTTAGTATCAGATTCTCTAAGCCTCCCCTCCTCATTGCATGTCCCATTAACTTTAGCTGTTTCTTCCTGATGCTCAGTATTAATTTCCTTTTCGTTTCCATCCTTTCCAAAACCTCATCATTGCTCACATGCTCAATCCATGATATCCGCATCATCTTTCTGTAGAACCACATTTTAGTTGCTTTAAATTTTTTCTTATCTTTGATGATTTGTCCAGCATTCACTGCCATATTGAAGAACTAACATACATTTATAAAAATTACGTGTCTTTTATTTTCAACTGCCGTAAAAGACAGCTGAAGTTTTTAGGACATTAGATGACACACCAGGATTTATTATTGGAGGCCACAACCTGAACAACATAAGATACGCGGACGATACAGTACTGATTGCGGACACGGAAAGGAAACTGCAAGATCTCATACAGAAAGTAGCAGTGGAGAGTGACAAGAAAGGACTACAAATAAACTTTAAGAAAACTGAGTGCATGGTCATCAGCAAAAGATACAACCCAAAATGCCAAATACAGGTGGGGGATAACAGAATCAAACAAGTCCAAGAATTTAAGTACCTAGGAAGTGTTCTAACAGGAGATGGAAAGTGCGACACGGAGATCCGAAGGCGAATTGGCATGGCAAAGGACGCGTTCCAGAAGCTGAGCAAAATACTAACACACAGGAAGATCTCAATAGAAACGAAGAAAAGAGTGCTAGACTGCTACGTGATGTCAGTTCTTCAGTACGGCTGTGAATGCTGGACAATATCATCGAAAATGAGGACAAAACTGGAAGCGGCCGAAATGTGGTTCTACAGAAGGATGCTACGTATATCGTGGACTGAGCATACAAGCAACGACGAAGTGTTAGAAAGAATGGCAACAAAAAGGAAATTGATGCTGAGCATCAGGAAGAGACAACTGAAGTTCCTGGGACACGCAATGAGGAAGGAGAGCCTGGAGGACCTGATACTGACTGGACAGATAGAAGGAAGGAGAGACAGAGGAAGGCAGCGGATAACATATCTGCAGAGTCTGATCAGGTGGATGACGGAACGGGGGTTGCCAGGAGCAACAGGAGCAAACATACTAAGAGCCACAAGGGATAGAGAGACGTGGAGATCCATGATCGCCTACGTCCTGAAGGGACAGGGCACATAGAAGAAGAAGAATGAGGAAAGAGGGTTTGGAGAACCTGATGCTCACGGGACGGATAGAGGGGAAGAGAAGCAAAGGAAAGCAGCGCACGACATACCTGATGGGGTTGAACAGATGGATGGTGAAGTGGGGATTGAGAGGAATAACAGAAGAAAGGATATAAACAGCAACAAGGGATAAGGAGAAGTAGTGAGCCATGATCGCCTACGTCCTGAAGAAACACGACACATAGATTATGATGATGATGGTGATAATGATATCAGTCAGTTAAAGTGCCATACGTGATACACGCTTGGGCGATCATGTCTCGAAAGAGACATGACTGACTGGGCAGAAGATTATTCCGCAGTAGGTTGCCATTGCTTTCTGCGGTAGACTGGTTGCCGACCAAGGCTATAGAACCCAATCTGTCCTGTTATTTGATTCATGGCTAGAGAAAAAAGAGATGTATAATATTATCAAGTAGTAATTAGTGGGGGATCAGTTTATTACTTCATAACAATAGAAAACCGATCCCCTACTTTATGACCAGTAGAAGCCTTTATCATTATTTCAATTATTATATTCAGTCAGTTAAGTGCCATACGTGAAACACACTTGGGCGATCATGTCTCGAAAAAGACATGACTGACTGGGCAGAAGATTATTCCGCAGTAGGTTGCCATTGCTTTCTGCGGTAGACTGGTTGCCGACCAAGGCTATAGAACCCAATCTGTCCTGCTATTTAACCCATAACTGGAAGGAAGAGACGGATTAATACCTTTCCCAAGGGTATTTGCGCGTAAGTGAATACAATGGATTCAACTGGAATTCGAACGCGGCTCTCTGATTTCTTGTTCCGAGCCGATATCCACTGTACCACAACGCACATCCTATAATGATATACTCGTCTATAAATCGATAATGATATACTCGTCTATAAATCGACTTCACGTATAATGCGACCCTTAAATTTTTTTACATGAATTTTAACCTCCACCCCAGAAAGAATTTTACGTGTGTATCCTGCAGCCGGTCACCGAATTGCAAGAGCTTTGAACTTTTCAAAAAATTACTTATGTACAGTGTCACCACCTATTTTGTACCACTCATCATGACAGACTGTCGCTATACTCAGGTAGGCACGATATAACTTAAGCAACTTTATTTAAACGCTTCCTACTAGCAAGTAGACAATCGCCATTGAAAATCTGCTTTTCTGAGGAGCAAGATTTAAATTGAAATAGTCTCTTTTCATAATAAATCGACCGTAGACAGTCGATTTTCTAAGCTCCGCACAAGCTTGCTAACTATTACACTACATCCAGGTACCCCGAATCGATCAAAGAAAGATTTGAACCAGAGTTTCATGATTGGAATCCAAACGTTTTAAATGACCTATATCATTATCATATAATAATTCTGCTTGTTCTTTCCTTTGTTACCTAGTTAATTAGTTCCTCTGTCCGTTACGCCAGTGAAGAAAGATAACACACTTACTCTCTACACGAGCTCTTCCTTCCCCTCTATCTTTTTATAATCTATAAACGCTACTCTCCTCAGCCTTTCTCTCACCTTTGCCAAACGGAAGGGTAGTAAAGAGTGAGAGACTATAGCATTATTATATCAGTAGTAGCTCAAGCTGGTGGTTGTAGCCGTAATTGTGTGTATATATGTCTGTGTACTGTACAATATAGGAAAAATAGGTAGGTTTGTTGTCGTATCCCTCGACCTTATAACGAAATTTCTGGCCTCTACACTCTTGGCCATTGCTCAATTGGTCTTTTCTGTTTACAATGAACACAGGAGCCATGATTTTTCAGTGATAAAAAAAAGCATTTTCTCTTTCAAAATCTCTCACAAAATAGCGTACAGTATTTTGGTTATGGTCTGTGCATACGCCGCTTAATATAATATATCATCATCATTTATTCATCACACCCAGATGGTGCATAGGGCAGCAACTTTTTTTGTTGCTGTTTCTGTTACAAACTGTTTTTTACGGGGCAGGGTTGCTAGCCCTGCACTCAACCCCCAAACCCCAAGGACCGGTGGACCATTCTTGGTCTTTACGTTTACAGCACCTGGTATTCTCAAATGGTCACCCATTTAACTACTGACCAGGCTCGATGTTGCTTAACTTCGGTGATCGGTTTATTCAACACGATATAGCCGTAGACAATATAATATAAGATTACAGCAAAGGAGCTTCTATGGACTTTAGTTTTATAGATATTTTAATAAAATTACACTCTGTGTTATCGTTATTTTATGATCCAATGCTTTTATGTTTGAAGACGTTACTATCAATGTAGGATGAGAAAGTAAAATTTTTCCGGGAAATCATAATTATCCTTTCGTGGAAATTCCACGGGTTTTGCTAGTTATTATTATTATTATTATTATTATTATTATTATTATTATTTTACTTTTCTTCGTATTATTACTATTTTATTGCTTTTATAATTTTTAGAAGGCTTGCATAATTTAACTAGAGATTTGGATATGTTTCAACATTTTTTCATTATTCAAAAATAGTTATATACAGAACGAAAATTCAACAAATGAAAATCTTACACTATTTACATTCGGACTATTGTCCTTATCTTTGTTTTTGTTATCATAAAGTTTCTGCAGTTGTACTCTCCGACCTTCCTCATGTGTATCGATCTGAGTAACAAAGTGAATTCTGAACTGAACCCCGTATCTAATCTACGGGGATTCCACTGCCACCGTCTAGGGATATCTTATCTAGTTACCATTTTTCGCAACATTTAAGTACACGCTGTCCAACCTAGTGTTTTAATTACTTTGTCACAAAATTAAGAACTAGACGAAATATCCCGAGATATGGGTAGTGTAACCAGAATAGTTTAACCCCGTAGATTAAATAAAAGGTTCAGTTTAGAATTTCATGTAGGTTATCCTGACGATATTAACCTGCCCTTGGTACTATGGAATTCCAATCGAGTTAATTACATTCCCTCATGAGCACGTCTTGCCCCAGAGGGGTTCTATAACCTTGGGTAGCAACCGGTCTACCAGGAGGAAAATCGCTGAATTTAAAAATGCATGTAGCCCTGGCGAAGCACATACGATGCAGATGAATTAATTCGCACTGAATTAATGATCCCGACTACGGTCGACTCCTTATCGTTCTTAGCTGAAATTTCCGTGAGACATAATGATGCAGATGAAGGACAGGATCGTTCGCACTGAATTAATGATCCCGACTACGGTCGACTCCTTATCGTTCTTAGCTGAAATTTCCGTGAGACATAATGATGCAGATGAAGGACAGGATCGTTCGCACTGAATTAATGATCCCGACTACGGTCGACTCCTTATCGTTCTTAGCTGAAATTTCCGTGAGACATAATGATGCAGATGAAGGACAGGATCGTTCGCACTGAATTAATGATCCCGACTACGGTCGACTCCTTATCGTTCTTAGCTGAAATTTCCGTGAGACATAATGATGCAGATGAAGGACAGGATCGTTCGCACTGAATTAATGATCCCGACTACGGTCGACTCCTTATCGTTCTTAGCTGAAATTTCCGTGAGACATAATGATGCAGATGAAGGACAGGATCGTTCGCACTGAATTAATGATCCCGACTACGGTCGAATCCTTACCGTTCTTAGTTGAAATTTCCGTGAGACATAATGAGAAAAATGGGCTTGGAGAATATAACCTCGACAAGTGATGCCGAAGGCTTGAGTAACAGAGGGAAACAGTGAGTAACTTACCTAACAAGCAAAAGATAGAAAGTTGTGGAGAGCAATTATCACCGACCTAAAGAGCTTGTGTAAATGGATGACAGATAGAGAATGGAAGGGCAGTTAGAAAATAAACATTGCTTAGAGCAACAAATGATAGGAAGTTGGGAGAGTCATGATCATCTACCTGAAGAACGTGTAAATAGATGGCCGGTCAAGGAATGGGAAGTATAGTAAGGAAACAATTACCTAACGATGGAAAGAATAGGAAGTTGTGGAGAGTAATTATCGCCTCCCTAAAGAAATTGTGTAAATAGATGTTGGATCAAGGATTGGAAAGAATAGTAAGGAAACGAACATTGCTTAGCGCTACAAATGATAGGAAGTTGTGGAGAGTAATGATCACCTATTTAAAGAACGTGTAAATCGATGGCAGGCCAAGAAATGGGAAGTGTAGAAAGAAAACATTGCTTAGAGCTACAAAGGAGAGGAAGTTGGGAGAGCCATGATCGCCTGCCTCAAAAGTTTCTGTTGATGGGTGGCAGAACATCGAGTACGAAGGATAGTAAAAATTCAAACATTGCCAAGTGTTAAGCTACAAAGACATGAAATTGTGGAGAGCTGTGGTCCTGAATGTCAATGATACACAAAAGACGAATATGTTGGAAGTACTTGATTGGATATATGATCAAACATAATTATGTCACCAGTATATGATATCTAACGTGTGATCTCCCGCGAGTATATTTTCTTTTGTTTGGTTTAATACAACGGAGAGGGAGAGAGAGGAATTAATATTAGTTGTATTATAAGTTGTGCTTTATTATAATTCGCGATGTGAGCCTAGGTAAAATAAAAATATATATATATATTTTAATGTCATCATATACTTGTAAAATCCGGGGAATAGAAAAATTAGCTATTTTAATACTATCATGTACTTGTAAAATCCGGGGAATAGATAAATTAGCTGACAATTTGAAAAAGAGAGAGGGAAATATAGTTTTCTTTCTTTTTCATTATAGTTTTCTTTCGTTATTTTGCGCTAAATGGAATATTGTCAAAATGGTCGCAGTCATAACAAAATGTCAGGATTTACTTGATGAGGTCAAGTAAGGTTAGATCCCCAACAGAAAATTTGTGGGAATTGAAAAATCTAAATATGATGTAATCGAAAGAAAGTAAGCTGTTGATATTTCATTCGTCGAGCCACGCTCCCCCCACCACCCGCGAATCGTGTGAGTGGAAAACGGTCTCATTAGTCAAAAGCTTTGAGTCGGCTAAATCCCCCGAGAGGATTGGGGATGGTTATAAAAATCCGAACTCGGCGAGAAAAATCAGTAGCTGTGAGCAGCTGTTAGTAGTAGTCGTTGGCTGGAGAGTAGTTTTTGTGAATCGAAATGTAACGGCCGTGGAAAAGGGTTCCCAACTGGGGGAGCCATGGCCCACGGCCGGTCGCCTACCACAGAACTTATGGCTAAAGAGTTAATGTCGAATGAAGCCTGCCGCCGATTAACTTAAAGAGTCAATTCTGAATAATGCGCTTTCGATAGGAATCCCGAAAGAATGTTATTGTTTTTTTAAATCATGGAAAAATTGAAATTTATCATTCCTCGTTTGCTCTACTCCATTAAACTCCGATAAGAACCCGAAAGGACTTTGTTATTTTAGAAGATGCCTAGAGAATTGACAGCCCTGATTACAGAGAATATGTGAAAAGACTTTTATGAAAATTTAATGAATACGTGAAAAGACTTTTGTGAAAATTTGAAGAGCTCTGTTAACTTGAACGAAACTTAAAAATACATTTTTATTTAAGGATTGAAAGCTCTGATATTTTTAAACGAACTCTCTTTCTCCGTTGTAAATTGGCATTTCGACAACTGCATTATCATTCTGACAACTGTATTATCTGCTCCTGTGATTAATAATTGTTTATATATATATATATATATCGACTGAAATTGGAACTCGGCTCACCGATTTCCCCCTCCAAGCCGACATCCACCGCACCCCAACGCACATCCGTGAATGCTAACAGCACCTAGTATTCCCAAGTGGTCACCCACCTAAGTACTGACCAGGCTCAACGTTGCTTAACTTCGGTGATCGAGCGGGAACCGGTGTATCCAACGTGACATGACCGTTCCAATTTCAGTCGAGCACGCTGCATTCACTTGCGCACTGGTACCCTTGGGAAAGGTATTAATCCGTTCGTTCCCTCCAATTATGGGTTAAATAATTGAGGTCTGCTGTTCGTGCGATCTGTGGCAGTCATCTGCACCAATTGTTTGTTATCAGCAGTTCCAAAAAGTGTGGATGGTACTACACAATGCCTTCACCACTATAAACAAATCTCTGTGTGGTTGTCTTGCTGGAGAAAGGTTGGACCCTCATACGTTGAACGCGACGGGAGAATCCATTATTATATATATATATATATATATATATATGTATATATATATATATATATATATATAAAGACATTCTTCGTAGCTCTCCAGGCATGTTCGACCTTATTCATTAATTAATTTTTTTTGGTGCCGTGTTTATTTTTAACCACAAGTGTCCGGTCTGGTTCTGGTGGAAAGGCGCCTACTGAAATTGCACAACGCGACTTTCTGAGATCAATTCACAACGTGGGCAGTGGTCCGTTGTTGCAATAGACGTCTTGAAAACCTGCTTTTTTGACGAGGTCATCAAGACCAGCAACAGCGGCCGAAAGCGTCCACACAGCGGGTACCGTTTCGACATCATCGCAGCGGGATCCGTTCCCGAAGCCGCGAGCGACTGAACCAACCGGCCAGGCGGATGGCAGTGTCACAATTGGTGCCGTCACGACCGTCGACGAGAACAAGCGACACAACCAGCCGGCCTGGGCAAGAGTGTTACAACGTAAGTATACATATTAAGAGACTAACGTAAGTATACGATATCTCACGTCAACCAACCACGTGGCACGAGATCTCATTTATCATGCAAACTCGGGATTTGGCACAAGGCCGATTTTACTGTGTGCCTTCCTGAGCGCGTAAGCTCGGGTGAAAATTCCCCGGAGACCCCGTATATTTACCCCAGAGGATAGTCTACCCTTCGGCTAGGTTCCTCTCCGACTGAACGCAAAGTGTCTGACAAACTCCTCACTGAGGTCAAATGTAACATAGCCCCGATTTTTATTGTGGGAAATCCTAACCCTTAACCCCGGCAAAATATTTCCCGTAAACACTGCATAATTCAGTGTCGGGTTCTTGTTTATTTTTTTCCCAGACGAGACTCTGCACTTTGGTGAAGCAGAAACATTTTTTCTCCTCATAAGGAAGAATGTAAGTATTTAAATACATAGCAAGTGTTCTAACAGGAGATGGAAAGTGCGACACAGAGATCCGAAGGCGAATTGGCATGGCAAAGAACGCGTTCCAGAAGCTGAGTAAAGTACTAAGACACAGAAAAACTTCCCTAGAAACAAAGAGAGTGCTAGATTGCTATGTGATGTCAGTTCTTCAATACGGCAGTGGATGCTGGACAATATCATCGAAGATGAGGAAAAAACTTGAATCAGCGGAAATGTGGTTTTACAGAAGGATGTTGGGGATATCATAGACCGAACATGTGGGCAATGATGAGGTTTTGGAAAGAATGGTATTGAAAAGAAAACTAATATTGAGCGTCAGGAAGAGACAACTGAAGTTCCTGGGGCATGGAATGAGGAAGGAGGGCTTGGAGAACCTGATACTGACTGGCCAGATAGAAGGAAAAAGAGACAGAGGAAGGCATCGGATGACATATTTGAAGGGCCTAATCAGGTGGATGACGGAATGGGGGTTGCGTGGAGTAACAGGACAAAACATATTAAGAGCCACCAGGGATAGGAAGACGTGGAAAGCCATGATCGCCTACGTCCTGAAAGGATTGGGCACATAGAAGAAGAAGAAATAAGAATGGTTTATAGATGCAGCTTTTTAATTTCATTTTTAATTTAATATTTTATTTCAAGAAATAATGACCGATACCGCCGCAACTGATAATCCGTGATAATTTGTATTAAAACAATTCGTGTACATCTAAAATCTTCAATAACCGAAGAAATTCATAGGTGTCGGATTTGGACCTAACCAGGTGTGAGCTGATTGCAACCAAAGATTTCGCATCTCTGATTCCAACTGAGATTCAAAATAAACCGGAAAGAATTTTTTTTTTTTAACATTCCGGGCGTTAAAAAGATAAGTAAGTAAAACTTGCAATATATATATATATATGAGGAGGGTGTCTAAGAGGCAAATGAGACTGATATTCTTGATTTAGTGTTCAATTGTACGCCTAGATATCATGTAGTTTTGTTTTGTTCCATGGAATTATTTTTCGGTCTACCAAGCTGATAAATGGTTCAGGGCTCTCATCAACCTGAGCCCCTGAGACATGAGAAATGATCTCTAAGATAAAAGTATTTCGAAAACAATATATGATTTTTTTTCAAGATGAAAGGCGGATAATTTGGATTCGTTTACTTAAATTTCTTCATTTTTTCCTATTAATTCAAGAAAGATTTTAACAAAGCCAAATGCACGAGCAATAATTTTGTCTTTCTTCGTCTACGTGTCGTATCTTTTGAGGACGTAGGCGATCATGGACCTCCACTTACCCTTAATTCTTGTCACTCTTAATACGTTTTCTCTTGGTATCTCTCCCAAACCTTGCTCTGACATCCATTTACCCAAGCCTGTTAAATATGTCCCGCGTTGCTTTCCTGTTTCCCTTCTCTGTATCCGTCCTGTGAGTATCAGATTCTCTAAGCCCCCCCTTCCTCAATACGTGTCCCAGAAACTTCAGCTGTCTCTTGTTACTTTCATGTTCGGTCTATGAGATCCGAACGTGCATTTGCAGGGCAAAGGACACATGTCAAAAGCTAAGCTGAGTATTGAGAGACATGGAGGTTTCGTTGGAAACAAAGAAAAGAGTAATGGACTGTTATGCGATATCTGCCCTCCTATAGAGCAGTGGTCTACGGCTATATCGTGATGAATACACCGGTTCCCGTCCGATCACCGAAATTAAGCAACATCGAGCCTGGTCAGTACTTAAATAGGTGACCATTTGGGAATACCAAGTGCTGTAAATCTAAGGACCAAGAATGGTCCACCGGTCCTCCAGGTTTGGGGGTTGGGTGCAGGGCTAACAACCCAGCTCCGTAAAAAACGGCTTGTTACAGAAACAGCAACAAAAGTTGCTGCCCTATGCACCATCTGAGTGTGATGGATAAATGATGATGATGATGATAGAGCAGGGAATGCTGGACAATCTTCAAAAAGATGAAGGAGAGACTCGAAGTAAATGAAGTATGGATATACTGAGGATACAATAGACTGAACAGGTCAGTCAGTTAAGTTCCATACGTGAAACACGCTTGGGCGATCATGTCTCGAAAGAGACATGACTGACTAGGTAGAAGATTATTCTACAGTAGGTTGCCATTGCTTTCTGCAGTAGAATGGTTGCCGACCAAGCCTTTAAAACCCAATCTGTCCTGTTATTTGACTCATGGCTAGAGAAAAAATTGATGTATAATATTATTAAGTAGTAATTAGTGGGGGATCAGTTTATTACTTCATAACAATAGAAAACCGATCCCCCACTTTATGACCAGTAGAAGCCTAAATCATAATTTCAATTATTATATTCAGTCAGTCAAGTGCCATACGTGAAACACGCTTGGGCGATCATGTCTCTTTTGAGACATGACTGACTGGGCAGAAGATTATCCCATAGTAGGTTGCCATTGCTTTCTGCGGTAGATTGGTTGCCAGCCAAGGCTATAGAACCCAATCTGTCCTGTTATTTAACCCATAACTGGAAGCAATAGACGGATTAATACCTTTCCCAAGGGTATTTGCGCGTAAGTGAATGCAATGAATTCAACTGGAATTCGAACTCGACTGAACAGGTCCAGAAGTTTAAATACCTGGGAAGCATTTTAACAGAGGATGGAAAGTGCGACAGAGAGAACTTATGGCGGAATGGCGTGACCAAAGACGCATTCCAAAGGTTAAGCAGAGTAGTGAGAGACAGGAATATTTCGTTAGACACGAAAAAAAAAAAGTACTGGACCATTATGTGATATCTGTCCTCTATGGCAGCGAATGATGGACGAGCTTCTCAAGGATGAAGGAGTGGCTCGAAGCAACAGAAATGTGATTCTACGGAAGGATGCCGAGGATAGAACATGAGAGCAATGACAGGGTTTTGGAGAGAATTCAAACGAAAAGGAAACATATTTGGCATCAGAAAAAGACAACTGAGGTTTCTGGGACACGAGGGCTTGATGAACCTGATGTTCACGGGAGAGATAGAAGAAAAGAGAGTCATGGAGGAGCCGCATGAGGTCTACTTGGTGGGCTTGAGCAGGGGGATAGCAGAGCGGGTGTTGCGTGGTGTAACAGGAGAAAGCGTGCTAACAGCCACCAAGGATAGGGAGACGTGAAAAGCCATGATCGCCTACGTCCTGAAAGGACAGGGTACATAGAAGAAGAAGATATATGCCAACTGTTTATAAGAAATTATAATGTGGTTATAAAGTGGGAGATCAAAACTATATTATAATCAATATAAAACTGATCCCTCATTTTGTGGCCATGCTAGTTTTTATACATTTATATTCTAGATTTATGGGCTTGAGCTAGTGGATGGCAGAGTGGGGTTTGGGTGGTGTAACAAGAGAAGGTGTACTAAGAGCCACCAGGGATAGGGAGACGTGGAAAGCCATGATTGCCTACGTCTTGAAAGGACAGGGCACATAGAAGAAGATATATGGCAACTGTTTATAAGAAATTATAATGTGGTTATAAAGTGGGGGATCAAATCTATATTATAATCAATATAAAACTGATCCCTCATTTTGTGGCCATACTAATTTCTATATATTTATATTCTAGATTTATGGGCTTGAGCTAGTAGATGGCAGAGTGGGGTTTTACTCGCCAAGTAATCTAAGGTTACCAGAAAACACTTGCTAAAATTGAAATTTTACTCGCAAAATCAACAAAAATTATTGCTCAAAATAAAGACCATCATTTTCAAAGACTTTCCGCCATCTATCTGCAAGCTTTCGGATCTGGTCAAAGTACCATTCTGCCGGCTTTGAATCAAAGAATTCTTGACACGCTTCCTCGACTTCATCAAACGAGTCGAATCGGAGGCCCTTCAAAAAGTGTTGCAATGAGCGGAAAAGGCCGTAATCTGATGGAGCACAGTCAGGACTGTAGGCTGGATGTGACAGAACCTAAACGCCGTCCAGATCTTCAAACTTGTTTTTGGTCTTCCTGGCGGTGTGTGGCTTGGCATTGTCCTGCTGCATCAAATGCGCTTTCGGGTACTTTTGCTTCAACTTTTCGTATACCCGCTCAAGTTGCTGACAGTAAAGTTCGGCACTGATGGCACGACCAATCGGAACCAACTCAAAATGCACGATTCCTTCAAAGTTCCACCAAACGCACAACATGGCTTTCTTGCCGAATCGATTTTGTTTTGGAACCGACGGTGTCTTTTGCTCTTTCTGAACCCATCGCTTGTGTCGATTGTTCTGGACCAGATAGACCCATTTCGCAAGTGTTTACGAACGTTTGGGACAACGTAATATTTTATTGTTAATTCTCAAGAATAAAGAATATATAAATTAACTTCTTATGTTAAGGTATTATTACAATTCTCATCACAATTCTTATTACAATCATAGTTTTTTAAAAACAATAAACATTGCCGAGGAGTGAAGGTAGTTAAAATAACAACGGTGTCAAGGGAAAATCCGTCGTTTTGACACACTTTGTTGCGGAAAGGTAGGTCCAAATTTGACTGTTCCTTATTCTTCTTCTATGTGCCCTGTCCCTTCAGGACGTAGGTGATCATGGCTTTCCACGTCTCTCTATCCCTGGTGGCTCTGAGCAAACCTTCTCCTGTTACACTATGCAACCCTCGTTCCATCATCCACCTGATTAGGTCCTTCAAATATGTTATCCATTGCTTTCCCCTGTCTCTTTTTCCTTCTATGTGGCCTGTTAGTATCAGGTTCTCGAAGCCCTCCTTCCTCATTGCATGTCCCATGAACTTCAGCTGTCTCTTCCTGATGCTCAGTATTAATTTCCTTTTTGTTTCCATCATTTCCAAGACCTCATCATTGCTCACATGCTCAATATATGATATTTGCAGCATCCTTCTGTAGAACCACATTTCATTTGCTTCAAGTTTTTACTTCATCTTTGATGATATTGTCCAGCATTCACTGCCATATTGAAGTACGGACAGCACGTAGCAACCAAGTACTCTCTTCCTTGTTTCTAGCGAAATTGTCCTGTTTCTTAATACTTTACTCAACTTCTGGAATGCTTTCTTCATCATGCCAATTCGCCTTCGAATCACGGAGTCGCACTTTCCGTCTTCTGTTATAACAGTTCCCAGGTATTTCAATTTTTGTACTTTCTAGTATCCCCGACTTGTATTTGGCATATTGGGCTGCCTTTTTTTACTGATGACCTATGCATTTGGTTTTCTTGCAGTTTATTTGTAGTCCTTTTTTGTCACTCTCTTCAGCTAGCTTCTCTAGGAGGTCTTGTAGTTTTCTTTCTGTATCTGCAACAAGCACTGTATCATCTGCGTACTTTCTTCTTCTTCTTCTATGTGCCATGTCCCTTCAGGACGTAGGCGATCATGGCTCTCCACGTCTCCCTATCCCTTGTGGCTCTTAGTATGTTTGCTCCTGTTGCTCCTGGCAACCCCCGTTTCGTCATCCACCTGATCAGACCCTGCAAATATGTTATCCGCTGCCTTCCTCTGTCTCTCCTTCCTTCTATCTGACCAATCAGTATCAGGTTCTCCAGACTCTCCTTCCTCATTGCATGTCCCAGGAACTTCAGTTGTCTCTTCCTGATGATCAGAACCAATTTACTTTTTGTTGCCATTCTTTCTAACACTTCGTCGTTGCTTGTATGCTCAGTCCACGATATCCGTAGCATCCTTCTGTAGAACCACATTTCGGCCGCTTCCAGTTTTTTCCTCATTTTCAATGATATTGTCCAGCATTCACTGCCGTATTGAAGAACTGATATCACGTAGCAGTCTAGCACTCTTTTCTTCGTTTCTATTGAGATTTTCCTGTGTGTTAGTATTTTGCTCATCTTCTGGAACGCGTCCTTTGCCATGCCAATTCGCCTTCGGATCTCCGGATCTGTGGCAGCATCTTTTTCTCGGAATAATCCAGATGAGATGATCAAGAGAACGCATACTAAAATTTCATTATCACGTGTCGTACTTTAGTTTGTTTAAAATATGGCCTCCGATTACGAATCCAGACATAACTTCTAGGGTCCTCAAAATATTCTCGCTGTAAAAGTTGGGCAGATCCGGTGAAACAACACATCCTTGTCTTACGCCCATTTCTATATTTGTATATGTACTTAATTCATTACCTGTCCGTATGCAAGCGGTTTGTTGCCAGTAAAGATTCTTGAAAACTTCATCATTTAATAGATGCTTTCTTTATTCCAATATGTAGAGAGAGAAAGAGAGATAAAAAAATGTGTAGGAGAGATAAAGAGAGAGAATGAAAGAGGGTAACAAAGAAGCGGTCGAGAGAGTGGGAAAAAACAAAAGAAAAAAGAGGAATATAGAGAGAGAGACAAAGAGAGTGAATAAAAGAGGGAGACAAAAAAGCAACCGAGAGAGTGGGAAGAAAACAAAAGAAAGAAAGAGAAGTACATATAGAGAGAGACAAAAAGAGAAAGACAAAGACAAAGAGAGAGAGAGAGAGAACGAAAGAGGGAGAAAGAAAGAAGGAGAGAATAAAATAGGGAGGAAGAAGAGATACAGAAAACAGTAGAGAGAGAGAGTGAAAAGAAGGGAGAAAGAGAAGCTTACAGGAAGAGAGAAAGTGGAAGAGAGAAAGAGCGAAAGTAAGATGAAGAGAGAAAGAAATGATAAAGAGAATGATATAGGTTGCGTGAAGAAAAGAACAAAGAAAGGCAAAGAGAGAGAAAGAGAGAGAATAAAAGAGAGAAATAAGGAAAGATGAGGAAGAGAAAGCGGTAGAGAGTGCAAAGAAAAGAGAGAAAGAAGTGTATAGAGAGAGAAAGTGAAAGAAGAAAAAAGGAGATATAAAGAATGCAGAGAATGTGGTGAGATGCTAAAAAGAAAGAAAGATAAGAAAGAAACATGAGAAGAGAAGAAAGAAAGAAAAAACAAAGAAAGAAAGAAAGAAAGAAAGAAAGAAAGAAAGAAAGAAAAAAGAAAGAAAGAAGAAAGAAAGAAAGAGAGGAAAGAAAGAAAAAACAAAGAAAGAAAGAAAAGAAAGAAAGATAGGAAAGAAGGAAAGGAAAGAAGAAAGGAAAAAAGAAGAAAGATACGAAAGAAAGAAAGAAAGAAAGAAAGAAAGAAAGAAAGAAGAAAGGAAGACAAGGAAGAAACAAAGAAATAAACAAAGAAAAAAAGAAAGAGAAGAAAAAAGAAAGAAAGAAAAAGAAAGAGATGAAAGCTAAGAAAGAAAAAAAAAGGAAAGAAAGAAAGAAAGAAAGAGAGAGAAGGGAGAAATCAAGAGAAGAAAGCAAGAGAAGAAAGAAAGAAAGAGAAGAAAGAAAGAGAATGAAAGTGGGAAGAGATAGAGAGCTGTAGAGAGCGTTGAAAGAGAGACATAGAAAGAGAAAGAATAGAGATAGAGGGAGAATTAAAAAGGGAGAAAAGAAGAGATAGTGTGGGAATTAGAGAGTGTGAAAAGAAGGGAGAGGAAAGCATAGAAAAAGAAAGCGTGAGAGATAGAGAAAGAGAGAACGAAAGTGGGAAAGAAAGAAAAGATAGATAGATAGAGATAGAGAGAGAGAGGTAGAGACAGAGTACGGAGACGGGAGAAAGAGGAAAGCATAAAGAGAGAAACGAAGATAAAGAAAGAAAGAATGTATAGGGTATGTATTTAGGTAGAGGCATGAAAGAAAGACTGTTTCGTGGTTGATACACGGCTTTCCGAAAAAGGGTCAGAGGTCGCTGTTCCAGTTGAAGTAATCGCCTTCATTTCATCTCGCGCTGCCAATCACTACAAAGTTAGACTTATACCGTGACAAGCTAACTACGATATCGTGATAGTTTTAATAACTTTTACTTATCTTAAGGATAGAAGAGTTTATAATGAAAGTTGATATGAACGACAGATTACTCGGCACTGCTTACGTTTTACAAAATATCGAATTACGTTCTTTTCTCTCGGATAATAAGATTATCAAATCTTTTCCTCTTGACAACAGATCAGCGACATGTGAGTTCGGCGTCTTTTTTTTCTTTTTTTTAATTCAGAAGACATTGAACCGAAGTCCCGTCTCTAGTTAACATTCTTACTTTTACAGTTTCCGCCTTTATTTATTTAGGTAAATAAATTTGATTTTTGGCAATAAAATCAGACAGCTGAGGGGGGGGCCAATGGGGGTTGGTGAGCGAAAGAAAACAATCCGGTTTTTCATGCAAGGGAATGTGATCACAAAATGAAAGAAAGAAAGAAAGAGAAGAAAGAAAGAATTGCAAATTAGGCAAAATAGGAAAAAGAAAGAAAGAAAGACTAGAAATATGAAAAAAAAGTAAGAAGTGAAAAGAACGAAAGAAAAAGAAATAAAGAAAGAATGAGAAAGTAAGTAAAGACCTAGAAAGTGAAATAGAAAGAAAGAAAAAAGAAAGAAAGAAAGAAACAAACAAACAAAAAATTGCAAATTAGACAAATATAGAAAAAATAGGAGGAGAAGAAAGAGAGAATGAATGAAAGAAAGAAAGAAAGAAAAGTAGAAGTGAAATGGGGAAAAAACAAAAGTAAGGAGTGAAAAAGACGAGAGAAAATGAAAGAAAGAAAGAAAGAAAGAAAGAGAGAAAGAGAGAAAAAACAGAAAAAGGAGTAAAAAGGACGAGAGGAAAAGAAAAGAGAAAAAGAATGAGTGTGAAAGAGAGAAAGAATGAAAAATATTCAAAGAAATAATAAAGTCCAAAAGAAAGAAAGGTAAAATGAAGGAACGAAAGAAAGAAAGAAAGAAAGAAAGAATTAATGAAAGAAAGAAAGAAAGAATGAAGGAACGGAAGAAAGAAGGAACGAATAAATGAAGGAATGAAGGAATGAAAGAAAAAAAGAAAGAAAGAATGAAGGAACGAAAGAAAGAAGGAAAGAATAAATGAAGGAATGAAGGAAAAAAATAAAAAATAAAGAAAAAATGAAGGAACGAAAGAAAGAAGGAAAGAATAAATGAAGGAAAGAAAGAAAGAAAACTTTTTATCCCTTGTAACTCTTAGTGTGGTTCAAAATCGGTACACTGTACTCAGAAATGTGCGTTGTGGTGCAGTGGTTATCGACTCGGTATGACAAATCGGGGAGCCGAGTTCGAATTCCAGTTGGATTTCTTGCATTCACTTGCGCACAAATACCCCTGGGAAAGGTATTAATCCGGCTCTTCCCTCGAGTTATGGGTTAAATAATAGGACAGATTGGGTTTTATAGCCTTGGTCGGCAACCAATCTACCGTAGAAAGTAATGGCAACCTAGTGCGGTATAATCTTCTGCCCAGTCAGTCATGTCTCTTTCGAGACATAATCGCCCAAAGCGTGTATCACGTATGGCATTTAACTGACTGTACTCAAAAAGAGATGTGTTACCAGAATACATTTTCTTTTTATAAAACTGACGGGAGTAACATAAAAGTTAGAGAGAAAAATGACATTCTATCTAAAATCCAACTAAAATAAAATACACAATTTAGTGCGAATATATCGTATTTCTAAAATACGCTATTTTTGATGGGATCAGTTGAGGAATTCCAAATCGCTATAAAAAAATAGGAAAAGACACAGAATATAATGGCGTTTTTTCATTCAACCATAAATTGACGAATCAGCAGTTTGCAAAAAAATCGGGATTTCTTCGTACAAAAGTAGTTTCTCCATCGAGAATAATTTAGTGAGACTCTTCGCCATGTATGATATGTGTTTGTAATGAGAATTTCTCTAACTCACTCCTCTCTCCTTGTCACTGACAAGTAGTCGGCAAAATATCTCTACTTCTTCTTCTTCTATGTGCCCTGTCCCTTCAGGACGTAGGCGATCATGGCTCTCCACGTCTCCCTATCCCTTGTGGCTCTTAGTATGTTTGCTTCTGTTGCTCCTGGCAACCCCCGTTCCGTCATCCACCTGATCAGACCCTGCAAATATGTTATCCGCTGCCTTCCTATGTCTCTCCTTCCTTCTATCTGTCCAGTCAGTATCAGATTCTCCAGGCTCTCCTTCCTCATTGCATGTCACAGGAACTTCAGTTGTCTCTTCCGGATTCTCAGTATTAATTTCCTTTTTGTTGCCATTCTTTCTAACACCTCGTTGTTGCTTGTATGCTCAGTCCACGATATCCATAGCATCCTTCTGTAGAACCACATTTCGGCCGCTTACAACAAAAGTAGCCAATATAGACCCAATTCGTTGTGCAATTTATTACTAGAAGTAAGACTTTCTTCTGATTAAAAAATGGTTGATTTGACTTTCAGATTCTGGGATTTTTGCATATGAACCTTCTTTCAGGTTTACACGCAAAACCTATATACAGAAATGTATACAAACGCAATGACGCTACAATGACAGCCTTCTACGGAATCACATCCGTGGCTTTGAAACACAGCATACCAGATAATCAGTCAGTCAGTTAAGTGTCATACGTGATACACGCTTGGGCGATCATGTCTCGAAAGAGACATGACTGACTAGGTAGAAGATTATTCTACAGTAGGTTGCCATTGCTTTCTGCAGTAGAATGGTTGCCGACCAAGCCTTTAAAACCCAATCTGTCCTGTTATTTGACTCATAGCTAGAAAGGGAAGATATGTATTATATCATTATGTAGTAATAAGTGGGGGATCAGTTTATTACTTCATAAAAATATAAAACAGATCACCCACTTTATGCCCAGTAGAAGCCTTAATCATATGTTCAACATATATATTCAGTCAATCAGTTAAGTGCCATACGTGATACACGCTTGGGCAATCATGTCTCCAAAGAGACATGACTGACTGGGCAGAAGATTATCCCGCAGTAGGTTGCCATTACTTTCAGAGGTAGACTGGTTGCCAGCCAAGGCTATAGAACCCAATCTGTCCTGCTATTTAAGCCATGGTTGGAGAGAGAAGAGAAGAATTTTATTATTACATTAATAAGTATTAATTAGTAGGGGATCAGTTTATTACTTCATAACAATATAAAACCAATCCCCCACTTTATGACCAGTAGAAGGTTTCCTTATTTCTCTAACTATTATATTCAATCAGTCAGTCAGTCAGTCAGTGCCTTACGTGATACACACTTTGACGATCATGTCTCGAAAGAGGCATGAGTGACTGGGCAAAAGATTATCCCGCAGTAAGTTGCCATTGCTTTCTGTGGTAGACTGGTTGCCAGCCAAGGCTATAGAACCCAATCTGTCCTGTTATTTAATCCATAACTGGAGGAAAGAGACGGGTTAATACCTTTCCCAAGGGTGTTTGTACGTAAGTGAATGCAATGGATTCAACTGGAATTCGAACTTGGCTTCCCCGATTTATCGTTCCGAGCCGATATCCACTGCACCACAACGCACATACCTCCTAATTCAGTCAGTTAAGTGCCATACGTGATACACACTTGGGCGATCATGTCTCGAAAGAGATATGACTGACTGGGCAGAAGATTATCCCGCAGTAGGTTGCCATTGCTTTCTGCGGTAGACTGGTTGCCGAACAAGGCTATAGAACCCAATCTGTCCGTCTATTTAACCCATAACTGGAAGGAAGAGACGGGTTAATACCTTTCCCAAGGGTATTTGTGCGTAAGTGAATACAATGGATTCAACTGGAATTCGAACTCGGCTTCCCCGATTTGTCGTTCCGAGCCGATATCCACTGCACCACAACGGACATATCTCCTAATTACATATCCCAAAAGTTTCAGCTGTTCTTTCCTGATGTTAAGTATCAGTTTCCTTCTTGTGTCCATTTTCTCCAGAATTTCGTCGTTTCTCACGTATTTCGTTCATGATAAACTCAGCATCCTTCTGTAGAAACTCATTTTGGGTGCTTCAAGTCATTCCTTCATCTTGTAAAGAGATTGTCCAGCATTCGTTGTCGTATAGAAGTACAGACATACAAAAAGTATCTTGTCAAGAGATTGTCCAGCATTCGCTGTCGTATAGAAGTACAGACATACAAAAAAAATATCCAGTAATCCCTTCTTTATTTCCAAAGAAAATTTCCTGTCTCTTGATATGCTACTCAGCTTCTGGAATGCATCCTTGGCCATTCTTGGCTCTCAGTGTCGCACTTCACCCCTCTGTTACAACCCTTCCCGGGTATTTAAATTTCTGCACCTGTTTGATTTTAACCTCCTCAAATTGTAATTGGCATTTTGGGCTCCTTTTTTTTATTGATTACCGTGCATTCAGTTTTCTTGTAGTTGATATGTAGTCCTTTCTTTCCGCTACCCTCAACTACTTCTTGTAGGATGTCTTTTAGTTTATTTTCTGTATTTGCTATAAGCACCGTATTAGCTGCGTATCTTATATTGTAAAAATTGCAGCCGCTAAACACGAACCCTGATCTACGCAAATCTAATCTAAACTTATTTATAAATGGAACTTTGTCTATGTGTGTGTGTGTGTCCGTTACCTATAGACTCCGAAACGGCTGAAACGATTTTCTATAAGTGTCTGCAAGTGTTCTTAGCTAGGTTTTGTGTCGAGGTACCCCCAATAAATATCAAAAGTCGATAATCAAAAAAATCGGGTTATAGAAAAAGTGGTCCGATTTTAATCAAATTTGATACACTCATAGACAAAGACATAAGAAACAATATTCAGAAGTTTCAAGGTTGCAGTTCTTACAATAGTGCAGAAAATCAATTATATATATATAAAAGGCAAGATGTTTGTGTGTGTGTCGGTTCATCTGCCTGTATATCTGTAGTTTTTCAGCCCTTTTATTTTAGTTTTTGCTTCGGGTTTGGCTCTAAATAGGTATAACTGTAGTTCTTAGTCTCAGCCATGATACCATTTACTCAGAGGACTTATTTAGCCTTCAAAATTCAGTTTACGACGAAAAAAACTTATTTGATATCGATACCAGGAAATCTAAATTTGACTTACATCCATTCATTTTTCTTTCAGTCTACGGTTTCGCTTCAACTGGAAACAACTATTGTTTTTTAGTCTTTCGTGCCAACGTCCAAAGTGGACGTTGGCACAAAGCTCCAGGACCATGGATTAGTTTTAAAGCTTTCATTCCACCCGAGTAACGCCAGGTTTTACTGCTAGTACGAAATAAGAGTATATACAAGGTGTCCATAAAGTTCGTGTGCACTTTAAAAAATTTATAACATTATTTGTATAGGTATTATTTCTATCGCAAACATAAAGTTATAAAATTTTTAAAAAATCACAGGAACTTTATGAACACCATATATATATATATATATATATATATATATATATATATATATATGTATATATATATATTTCGTCATCCGCAGACAGATCTGTTTCGCTATATCACAGCTTATCAGTACGTTTAGACATCCGATTACTTTTTGCCCAGGATTGAAACCCGACCGAATTGGCGATTCTACCTCTGAGTTATGGGCGCTCGGTAGAAGGAGGTAGACTTTTTAGCGTGTACATTATCATTATACGCACACCCAATAGCTGAGAGTGTTTTAAAGTAGAGCGAATAATATTTATTTAGAATTTATAACATAAATCACAACAAAATAGCTATTTTATTTCGACACTACTTGTGTCTTATTAAGTGATGGTACTGATTTCAAGTTGAAGAATTTCAAAAGGTTTAAAACTAGCCAAAGACCTCAATTTGGTCCCAGAAGTCTCTTTGGTTGAGCCCAAATATGGTTCAATCACAGGTCCACTTTTAAAATGAAAAACTTAAAAAATTGTACAAAATTGGATAGCCAGGTGTAGGAATTGAAATTAAAGTATGGAAAAGACCCAATCATAACGTGGAGTATAGTGAAAACAGGCAAGCCTTACAACCGTGGCAAAATATGTAGACTGTGCCAGGAAGAAAAGTTAGCGATTATGTTATTCCCAAACAAAAATGAATTACTGAATGAAAGAACAGAAATTATGACTAAGTTTTTTTTTAATTACGCGTTCAAAGAGTCCCCGTTGTGTGAGCGTTCAAAAAAATCCCCGTTACGTGGGCGTTCTTAAAAAAAAAAATAACGGCAAAATCAGTTATTGCAAATCGCTTGAAGACACCGGGAGGTAGAAATCTGGGTTGCGTAATATAATTGTATTGAACACTGTTTTATACAACTGTGTACAGGTCTAATTTTATTATGAACCAAAACTAAGTAATTAGTTTAGGTAACGGGATCGTTCCACCTCCGAAGTAGAGCATACGTAAAGTCTCAAGAATTTTCTGTCTAAGAAATTCATTTTCTCTTTTAATAATAATAATAAACCGAAAATTGTGGTTGAATTTATTTCAGTGTATGTCTTATGCTTTTGATAATTTGTTGTGTATAAGATCCTTTCTGTGTTCACAAATTTATACAGGGTAACCCTGATATAAGAGAGTTGTCGGGACCGGATAAAAGTTATCTTATATACGGTTTCTTTTATATCCGGGTTTGGATTATTTTATATACATTACCACAGGTATTATTTTTTGGACAAGATAAAATTTATCTTATATCCGGGTTTCTCTTATATCAGAGTTTATCTCATACCCGGGTTTGCTCTATTTTATATACATCACCACTGGCTCTAATTTGGGGCCAGAGAGAATTCTCACTTATATCCGGAGTTCTCTTATATCCAAGTTTATCATATATAAGGATTTTATCTATTTTATATACTTAACCGCATACTTTATTAATTCACCAGGTAAAATATATCTTATATCAGGGTTTTGTCTATTTTATATACACTCCTGATCAAAAATTTAAGACCACTTAAAAATCTTTAAAAATAAACTTTTTTTTTAACGGATAGATTTTAAACTCCTCCCACCAATACTACAATCTTATGGAAACAAAAAGCTACATTCACATGATCGAAATTATAAGACCAGGGGTATAAATTGTTAGATCTATGGTAATTCCAATGTTTTTAGTTCAGTTAGAGATTAGCAATCACTGCGTACATGTGTTACCATGCCTAAAGCAAGCAAACTTACCAAAGTTGAGCGTTCTCGAATTCTAGAATTCCACCAGCAAGATTTGTCACAGCGGGCGATCGCAGCTAAGGTAAATCGCAGTAAAACTGTGATTTGCAACTTTCTAAAGAACAGTGAGAATTATTGAAAAGCAAAATCCTCTGGTAGGCCCCCAAAAATTTCTCCTGAATTGAGTAGGAGAATAAGACGAGTTGTTATGAAAGACGGGGGACTTTCTTCTAGTCAAATTAAGGCAGTCACAGATGCTGATTGCAGTCCCGTAACCATCAGACGACACTTCCGACAAAAAGGCATGGTAAATAAAAAGCGTAAACAAATTCCTCGGCTGCTTCCACGTCACAAGGTGGACCGCTAAAGTTTGGTCGTGAATACCAAACATGGGACATTGAGAAGTGGAAGAAAGTCCTGTTTTCTGATAAGAAAAAATTAAATCTAGATGGTCCAGATGGTCCTGATGGCTTCCAACGATATTGGCATAACAAAAACATGCCCCCTGAAATTTTCTCCACATGTCATAGTGGTGGAGGGTCCCAAATGCTATGGGGTGACTTTTCATACAGAGGGACGATGGAGCTCCAGGTGGTGCAAGGTCGTCAGACAGCGACTGGTTATGTTAGCATGCTACAAAAAGCATCTTTGATGATGGAGGGCTATTGTTTGTGTGGGGATGGATGGTTATTCCAACAGGATAATGCTGCAATCTACGCTGCAAGACGCACCTTGACCTTTCTACAAGAAAATGGGGTCCATCTCTTGGGACATCCTGCATGCTCACAAGACTTAAACCCAATTGAAAATGTTTGAGTATGGATGACAAGAGATGTTTATCGAAATGGCAAACAATATTCAACAAAAAATGAACATCGTGAAGCCATCTTCAGAAGCTGGAGCAACATCCCCCGCACCTTAATGGAAACGCTTATTTCTAGCATGCCCGACAGAATTTTTGAAGTCATCAAAAGCAGTGGAGGTAGAACTCATTATTAAATTTGGTTTTTGAATGTTTTCATACACTTTTCATACACTTTTTGTACAATTTCGTAGAATTTTTGTCTCTGGTCTTATAATTTTGATCATGTGTAAATCGCCTCATTTTATAAAAATGTAAATTTCTGAATAAAATGTTTGGAATGTAGCTTTTTGTTTCCATAACCTTTTAGATTGTAGCAATGGGGAGTTTAAAATCTATCCGTAAAAAAAAAAATTCTTTTTAAAGATTTTTAAGTGGTCTTAAATTTTTGATCGGGAATCCCAGAACAATAAGAAAAAAAGCTTCGTTATTATTAAGAAGAAAGGCCAGATAAACTTTTATTATTAAATTATAATTTTTATTTTTCTTAGTTAGTTTTTTTAATTTAAAATATTTTTTTCTTGCATCTCTGGTTGATCATAAATTTTTATAGGAAATTACAGCGTCTTTTTGCGGGAAAAACACATTGATTAGAAATTCTTACAAAAATCAAATAATTGTAGTATTTTAATTAAACTTCAATCATTTATCTAGACATATTTATCAGTGGAACTTTGTGTGTGTGTGTGTGTGTGTGTGTGTGTGTGTGTGTGTGTGTGTGTGTGTGTGTGTCCGTTACCTATAGACTCCGAAACGGCTGAACCGATTTTCTTGAAAATTTACACAGTTGTACTATAAGCGTCTGCGAGTGTTCTTAGCTAGGTTTTGTGTCGAGGTAACCCCAATAAATATCGAAAATCAATAATCGAAAAAATCGGCTTATGGAAGTGGCTCGATTTTAATCAAATTTGATACACTCATAGACAAAGCCATAAGGAACGATATTCAGAAATTGCAAGGTTACAATAGTGCAGAAAATCGATAATATATATATATATATATATATATAAAAGGCAAGATGTTTGTGTGTGTGTGTCTGTTTATCTGCCTGTATGTCTGTATTTTTTCAGCCCTTTTATTTTAGTTTTTGCTTCAGGTTTGGCTCTAATTAGATATAATTGTTGTTCTTACACTCAGCCATGATACCATTTACTCAGAGGACTTATTTAGCCTTTAAAATTCAATTTATGACGGAAAAACCTTATCGATACCAGGAAATCAAAATTTGACTTATATCCATTCATTTTTCTTTCGCTTTAACTGGAAACAACTACTGCGTTTTAGTCTTCCGTGCCAACGTCCAAAGAGCCTGAGCTCCAGCACCATGAATTAGTTTTAAAGCTTTTATTACACCCAAGCAACGCCGGGCTATATTGCTAGTAAATTAAAGAAATTACTTTTGATATGTTTCTTTTGGAAGTCTTTGTAAAAATATTTTTGTTTTCGCAGTTGTTATTCCCAACCTTTTTAATTTCATGAAATTTCGAAAGATCCGGAAGCCAAATCCTTAAAATTCATTAAAATATCTAAGTGTTTAAAGAGTACTCGTTAGCTAAAGAATCATGACATTGTATTAGTCATGGAATTGATTATAATTATTAATTTCTTTTTCTTGCGTCAACATGAGACCACGTGGGAAATTTAATCCTGTTCTAGCAGTGAAAACACTTCATTTTGGAAATTCTTGCAAAAATCAGATCATTGTCGGATTTTAATGAAACATCCAGGACATATTCAAAAAGTAATGGAATTATTTTGAAAGTATTTTTTTCTTAGAAAATTAAAAAAGTATTTTCCCATCCATTGCTCTTTCACTTATTTAATTTTATGAAATTTCGAGAAATTAATTCTTGTACGGTTTAATGTTTACATTAGGGCTGAGCTAAAATACTTGGAAAAATCTAAGTTAGGTACCCACCTTAATCGGTAAAAAACAGAATAGTATGAATAAAAAAAGGTCCCGAACTTAATAAAAACGAAATTTTTCCAACAAAATGTTTATATTATTATTAAGAGTAAAGATCAAAGTAATTTTTAATTATTTAAAAAAAAATGAATCCCTTTTAACATGTTTGAAATTTTGGGAGAAAATCTTGAGTTAGCGGGTAACTGTTAGGGCACCGCTCCTATTTGACTACAAATGGACTGTTCCCATTGCTATATATAGCAATGGTGGATTCTCTACAAGGAGAGCCGTACCGAGTCACTAGACTGACGACTCTACGACACTGTCAGCACTCTGCCTTCGGGTAGAGGGCGCTCTCTGCTTCCGAGCAGAGAGCAATAACCCAGTCGTGGTTCCGCCGAAAGGTAGAAGCACGACTGGGCAAAAATAGACGGACATATTTTGGCCGGGCCATATAGCCTGGAAATCCCAGATATAAACTGACCATGTGTCATATGTTGCCCTTACTGGGAGGGACGACTAAATAATGAGTCGGTAGAGAGTCACTAGACTGACGACTCTACGACACTGTCAGCACTCTGCCTTCGGGTAGAGGGCGCTCTCTGCTTCCGAGCAGAGAGCAATAACCCAGTCGTGGTTCCGCCGAAGGGTAGAGACACGACTGGGCAAAAATAGACAGATATTTTTTGGCTGGGCCATATAGCCCGGAAATCCCAGTCCAAACTGACCATGTGTCACATGTTGCCCTTACTGGGAGGGACAACTCAATAATGAGTCGGTAGAGAGTCACTAGACTGACGACTCTACGACACTGTCAGCACTCTGCCTTCGGGTAGAGGGCGCTCTCTGCTTCCGAGCAGAGAGCAATAACCCAGTCGTGGTTCCGCCGAAGGGCAAAAATAGACAGACATTTTTTGGCCGGGCCATATAGCCCGGAAATCCCAGATATAAACTGACCACTTTATTTCTGGTGACAAACACATTAATTTGGAAACTCTCGCAAAAACTTTTTGTGCATTTGAGTTTTTTTTTTTTGTAAGGTAACTTCTATGTGCAAATTAAAGAGTCAGACTTTTCTCCCTTACCCGAAAAAAATGTACAATTTTGTTACTTATAAACGCCATGCAACTTTATCTCTAATCAAGAATCTGTCAACAACTTCGTGATTTACGAGGCGGACAGGTTAAAATGTTCAAATCTGTGATAAAGAAATAGTTTTATTCTAAATTTCACACAATAAATAAGTAATACTTGTGTAAATTAGATTAATTTGAGATAAAATTTGCTAATTTTTCAAAAATTAATGTGTCACAGATGTATACTTTATTTTTGCAAGATTTTTAAAACCGAGAATTAACTTTCGTTTACAAATGTGTAGATCGCTCAAAAATGACTGCAAAATTCAAAAATTTAAAAAAAAATCTCAAACTTTTATATTCCAGTCAATATAATTTCTGTTTGAAATAAACCAGAGTTTTTTGCTTAGTGAAAATAGTAAATTTAATCATTTCGCTTTCAATTAAAACTAAAATAGAAGTTTTATGAAATGTTTTTTAAAATTTTTTCATTTTTAAAAATTCAGTTTAAAAGTTAGCTATCGAAAATGCGGTGGGATACCTAATCAAATTCGTTTTGATTTTGTAAACTAAATCCCAACTTACCTAAAATCAGTTCTGAATCGTAAAATAAAAATGCATTAAAACTAAAGGTATGAGAATTATAAGTACGGCTAAAAGCAGCCATTTTAATCGATTAAAAAATCATTCCAGTCATTTTACATTCGTTTTGAAATGCAGGCTTTTTTATTGGAAATATAAGCATTTAATCGATGAGGTTGCAGTTAAAACTAAAATAAAAAATTAAAAAAAGATTATTCATTTTCCAAATAAATTTTAAGTTTTATTGTTTTTATTTGGCAGTTAACTAAATATATCTTTTCGAAAAAAAGATTATTCATTTTCAAAATAAATTTTATGTTTTATTGTTTTTATTTGGCAGTTAACTGAACATATCTTTTCGAAAAAAAGATTATTCATTTTCAAAATAAATTTTATGTTTTATTGTTTTTATTTAGCAGTTAACTGAACATATCTTTTCGAAAAAAAGATTATTCATTTTCAAAATAAATTTTATGTTTTATTGTTTTTATTTAGCAGTTAACTGAACATATCTTTTCGAAAAAAAGATTATTCATTTTCAAAATAAATTTTATGTTTTATTGTTTTTATTTAGCAGTTAACTGAACATATCTTTTCGAAAAAAAAGATTATTCATTTTCAAAATAAATTTTATGTTTTATTGTTTTTATTTGGCAGTTAACAAAATATATATTTCCGAAAGAAAGATTATTCTTTTTCCAAAATGCATTTTAAGTTTAATTGTTTTTATTTGGCATTTACCAAATATATCTTTTCGAAAAAAAGTTTATTTTCAAAATGCATTTTAAGTTTTATTGTTTTATTTGGCAGTTAACTAAATATATCTTTTCGAAAAAAAGATTATTCATTTTCAAAATGCATTTTAAGTTTTATTGTTTCTAATTGGCAGTTAACTAAATATATCTTTTCGAAAAAAAGATTATTCATTTTCAAAATGCATTTTAAGTTTTATTGTTTTTATTTGGCAGTTAACTGAATATATCTTTTCGAAAAAAAGATTATTCATTTTCAAAATAAATTGTATGTTTTATTGTTTTTATTTGGCAGTTAACTAAATATATCTTTTCGAAAAAAAGATTATTCATTTTCAAAATAAATTTCAAGTTTTATTGTTTTTATTTGGCAGTTAACTAAATATATATTTTCGAAAAAAAGATTATTCATTTTCAAAATACATTTTAAGTTTAATCGTTTTTATTTGGCATTTACCAAATATATCTTTTCGAAAAAAAAGTTCATTTTCAAAATGCATTTTAAGTTTTATTGTTTTTATTTGGCAGTTAACTAAATATGTCTTTTCAAAAAAAAGATTATTCATTTTCAAAATGCATTTTAAGTTTTATTGTTTCTAATTGGCAGTTAACTAAATATATCTTTTCGAAAAAAAGATTATTCATTTTCAAAATAAATTTTATGTTTTATTGTTTTTATTTGGCAGTTAACAAAATATATATTTCCGAAAGAAAGATTATTCATTTTCAAAATGCATTTTAAGTTTAATTGTTTTTATTTGGCATTTACCAAATATATCTTTTCGAAAAAAAAGTTCATTTTCAAAATGCATTTTAAGTTTTATTGTTTTTATTTGGCAGTTAACTAAATATATCTTTTCGAAAAAAAGATTATTCATTTTCAAAATGCATTTTAAGTTTTATTGTTTTTATTTGGCATTTACCAAATATATCTTTTCGAAAAAAAGTTCATTTTCAAAATGCATTTTAAGTTTTATTGTTTTTATTTGGCAGTTAACTAAATATATCTTTTCGAAAAAAAAGATTATTCATTTTCAAAATGCATTTTAAGTTTTATTGTTTTTATTTGGCATTTACCAAATATATCTTTTCGAAAAAAAGTTCATTTTCAAAATAAATTTTAAGTTTTATTGTTTTTATTTGGCAGTTAACTAAATATATCTTTTCGAAAAAATGATTATTCATTTTCAAAATAAATTTTAAGTTTTATTGTTTTTATTTTTGTTATGGCGAAAAACACCTATTTCTAAGATAATATACTCTCCCTTCTCTATTAATAAGTGTTAACAGGGAGTTAACAGAAGAAATTTTGAGAAATTCTTGGGAAGTTCTTGGGAAGTTCTTGGGAAGTTTATAGAAGTTCTTTAGATTTCTATTAAAGTTCAGTAGAATTACTAGGCAGTTGATATTAGTCGGCAGTTAGCCGAATACTAAGGAGTCAGCTTTCAGTAGATGATTACCAAGTTCCTAACATTTTGGGTGCGTTAATTCGATTAGCAAGCGACACAGCACGATTATAACCTTCATTGCGAAAACTACACCACAACAATTTTGCAGTTTTGCAAAATGCACTTTAAGTTTTATTGTTTTTATTTTGCAAAATTTAACAAAATATATCTTTTTGCACTGACCTCAAGCATCAAATTACATCATTTCCAATGTAAGCCTCAGATTAACCCAAATTTTTTTTAATCGTTTCACCACAAGCAAGGCGCTACCGCCACTGATGCGTAGGGGGCTACATAAGTGAATAAAAGTTTAGGCAGGAGGAGAGCGAAGAGAAAGTCGAACCAGCTACAGGGGGTGTCAGAGAAAAGGTAAGAGACGGATGTGAACACAGGTGTGAAGACAGTTGCGAAGGTAGAGAGAAAGGAAAAGATACACGAGGTGATGTATTTTTTAATATATGTCCTCGACAATCATATGTTTATTTCAACGTTGAAACAAACATATGATTGTCGAGGACATATTAAAAAATAATGTACATGTTCTAAAACATAATTTATAATAAATATTCACAGCTCTATACATCATATATCAAGTACTGTTTTAAATTAATGTTTTGGACGGAAAAAATTCTTTCTTCGGTCTGTACCCACTCGGATATATATATATATATATATATATATATATATATATATAGGTGTGAGTTTGTAACAAGTTACAAACTCACACCTATTTATATGAATATGTCTGCTCTATCACTGATATTGAGCGCTTTTAAATAAGTACCACGCATATATAATATGTAAACAATATAATATATATAACAAATTGCATATTTATATATGTATATATTGATATTTATAATTATATACATACACTTTTCACACACACACACACACACACACACACACACACACACACACACACACACACACATATATATATATTCATATATAGATATTAATACAGGTTTCGTTGAATAATATCGACAAATTTTGTCTATTTTGTGTCTATTTTTCGTATAAGCTTGATGGTGCTATCGTTAAAAGACGACAAGAAATCACAGTAATTGTTGATTTTTTATCGGGTCTGAGCTTTCGGCTTAAAAAAAAGGCAAATCGAAATATACAAGAACAAACATGATCTGTCTCTTTTATTTAATTCTCTTTGATTTAATTCCACTTTGTTAATAACTTAAATGTTCTATGTTCATTAAGCCGAAAGAGCAGATAAAAATTCAACAATTACTGTGATTTCTTGTCGTCTTTTAACGATAGCACTATCAAGCTTATCAAACTATACGGAAGGATCCTACACTAAACAAATAGACAAAATTTGTCTATATTATTCAACGAAACCTGTATTAATGAAAAAATGCTGCCCAAATACACACAATATATATATATATATATATATATATATATATATATATATATGAGCAACGCCTTTTATTATAATAGAAATGAATATTAGTCACTAAATTAAAATAAAGAATAAAATAGAAAATAAAGGTTTTGGTGCATTAATTGCTTTTATGAATAAGATATATTATGGACACTATTATATTGTGTTAAAGTGCATTTCTGCGGTATTTTAAACTAAAAGTAAATAATATTTGTTTCAAACCCGATTAATTAAATTTTAAATTTATTAACCTTCTTCGCATAAAGTTTCTGAAAAGTATATTTTATTTTTGAATGATTTTTTTATAAAGAAAATTAAATTGTGCTAAAATATTAATATCGCCATATTCAATCGTTGTAATTGATTAAAATAAAACTTTATTCCAATCAATTTAACTTCGTTTTGAAGTGCAGCATTTCTCATTGAAAATAATAACATTTAATTTATTAATTTGTAGTTAAAACTAAAATAAAAGCTTTAAGATTTTTAATTTGTATAAATTCATTTTAAAACTTAGGTATCGATTTTCTTTTGAGGGAGCTTTATATATAACGAACTCGCGATTCCTAAATGAAAGCCTAAATCCATTACTCCTCCGTGCCTTTTTCTCCTTTTACTGCCGCTTCACTCGATGATTATTCGACGCTGTCAACTTTTATCCGCCTACTGTCTTACCACCACCATCTTCAGGTCCCCGTTGCTGCTAAACCCGTTCAATCGGGTGTGCCGATTCAAAATCTTCATCGATCGCCTTTTTATTCTCGCCTGCAGATGTTCACCCAGAGATAAACGGATTTTCCCGCCGCTACGTCCCATACTTTGCCACTGTGTCATCGCCTGATTTTCAGCCACCCAGGCCTCTCCGTACCCAACGCTGTCGGAAACTAAATTTTCCAATCATTTCCTGTCCGGTGAATCCGAAGAAAGAGGTAATAAATTATTGTAAATACCCTTTGTGTTCTCGACGGCACGAATTATGGCAGTGAAACGACTCGCAAGATGTTTGCTGTTCGATTAGAAGAGTCTTTGTCTTGAAATGAATTTTCATGGGCGTAGATGGTGTTGGGAGAGGAGCGAATAGAAGAAGCGACTTGGTCAGAGTTTGAAAATGGGCGTACTCCATTATACATCCTTGGTTGGAACAATATATATATATATATATATATATATATATATATATATATATATATATATATAGGGAGACTAGAAAATCCTATAGAGCACTCACACATACATACATACACACAAATAAATGCATATACTTACAAAGATATATATATATATATGTATATATATGGTTAAATCTCAGATCATAACTGAGGATATTTTTACAAACATATATATATATATATATATATATATATATATATATACTTGTATAAAACATATATACACATATATAGGTAAAAAAATCATATATATTTACTTGCAAAAAGCACA
>JBBBDQ010001995.1:140000-142500 GCA_037127315.1 Ascarosepion bandense | reverse complement strand
ATAGATAGATAGATAAAGAGAAGACTGAAATAGATAGATAGATAGATAGATAGATAGATAGATAGATAGATAGATAGATAGATAGATAGAACAGTCTGAGATAGATAGATAGATAGATAGATAGATAGATAGATAGATAGATAGATAGATAGATAAAGAAGAGACTGAAATAGATAGATAGATAGATAGATAGATAGATAGATAGATAGATAGATAGATAGATAGATAAAGAGAGACTGAAATAGATAGATAGATAGATAGATAGATAGATAGATAGATAGATATGATATAGATAGATAGATAGATAGATAGATAGATAGATAGATAGATAATGAACAGTCTGAGATAGATAGATAGATAGATAGATAGATAGATAGATAGATAGATAGATAGATAGATAGATAAGAAGAGTTTGAGATAGATGATGAAGAGTTTGAGATAGATAGATAATGAAGAGTTTGAGATAGATAGATAGATAGATAGATAGATAGATAGATAGATAATGAAGAGTCTGAGATAGATAGATAGATAGATAGATAGATAGATAGATAGATAGATAGATAGATAGAGAGAGAGAGAGATAGAGAGATAATGAAGAGTCTGAGATAGATAGATAGATAGATAGATAGATAGATAGATAGAGAGATAATGAAGAGTCTGAGATAGATAGATAGATAGATAGATAGATAGATAGATAGATAGATAAGATGAAGAGTCTGAGATAGATAGATAGATAGATAGATAGATAGATAGATAGATAGATATGAATAAAATGATAGATAGATAGATAGATAGATAGATAGATAGATAGATAGATAGATAAATGATATCATTGCTGAAACTAAGAACTACAATTATACCTACTTAGAGCCAAACACGAAGAAAAAACTAAAATAAAAGCGATGAAAAAATACAGGCAGATAAACAGACACACACACAAACATCTTGCCGTTTATATATATATATTATCGATGTTCTACACTATTGTAAGAACTGCAACCTTGAAACTTCTGAATATCGTTTCTTATGTCTTTGTCTATGAGTGTATCAAATTTGATTAAAATCGGACCAGTCCTTTTATAACCCAATTTTTTCGATTATCGATTTTGGAAATTTATCGGGGGTACCGCGACACAAAACCTAGCTAAGAACACTCACAGATGCTTATAGTACAACTGTGTCGATTTTCAAGAAAATCGGTTCAGCCGTTTCGGAGTCTATAGGTAACAAACACACACACAGACATACACACACAGGCAAAGTTCGATTTATAAATAAGTTTAGATTTGATTGCATTTATGTTTTGGTTGGTTTATCAATGGGGGTGTATAACTTTTGCCGAGCCTTTGTCAGGCAGTATGTTAAAAAAATAATTCACCTGCTGTCCATATGCCCAAGACTCAAGTGGGTTCATCAATGATCTGTGTCAGTTCATAAACGAAAGAGAAGTTTCTGAAAAATCACACTTCTTCATCGGTTTTGTTAGAGGAGACAGACTAAACCCTCTTTGTGGTGAACATTGAAATCACCGCAGATGTGAAAATTGGCCACAGCAAATTCAGCCAGGATATTGTTAATCCTCTCTGATATTCGACTAAAGCTTAACGACCCTTCATCCTGAAAAGGATACAGCGTAAAGACGAATGTGATACTGTGGATAAGTCATTGCGTTTTGCGTCATTGTATTTTTATGTCCCTGCCAAAGAGAAACCCACCCTTGATGTAGGCACTGAGCCCGTGACTATGACGGTTTAGGTGCTCACTTTTTTTTAAATAATTGGTGACTTTATAATCGGACAGATTTTAAGATCATTCGGTGGGACTCTCAAGTCAATGACATCACTGGCAATAAATATACAAGCAGTTTAAAACAATTTCATTTCATTATATCTAAACTTATTTATAAATGGAACTTTGTGTGTGTGTGTGTGTGTGTGTGTGTGTGTGTGTGTGTATCCGTTAACTATAGATTCCGAAACGGCTGAACCGATTTTCTTGAAAATTTACACAGTTGTACTATAAGCGTCTGCGAGTGTTCTTAGCTAGGTTTTGTGTCAAAGTACCCCCGATAAATATCAAAAATCGATAATCGAAAAAATCGGGTTATAGAAGGAGTGGTCCGATTTTATTCAAATTTGATACACTCATACATAATGACATAAGAAACGATATTCAGAAGTTTCATGGTTGCAGTTCTTACAATATTGCAGAAAATTTGATATCGATTCCAGGAAATGAAAATTTGATTTACATCCATTCATTTTTATTTCAGTCTACTGTTTCGCTTTAACTGGAAACAACTATTGATTTTTAGTCTTTCGTGCCAACGTCCAAAGAGTCTGAGCTCCAGGACCATGGATTAGTTTTAAAGCTTCGATTACACCCGAGCAACGCCGAGGAATACTGCTAGTGTATTATATTTATGTCTCCATTTTTTTAGTCCTAATTATGTTAACAGATGTCATCGAAATATGTTGTTATGTCACATATTGTAACTTTA
>JBBBDQ010001995.1:82500-137500 GCA_037127315.1 Ascarosepion bandense | reverse complement strand
CGGCTTTAATTCAAAGATTTATATATATATATATATATATATATATATATATAATCCTTAATAATCGTATTCCTGGATTACTAACCTGCGTTCCAATTGTCTCTTTACGTTTAACCTATTTTTCTATCTCAAATATCTGTGTTGTTGTTCATTATTTTGTGTGGCTTCTCACACGGAATCCACAATAATATATATATATATATATATATATATATATATATATATATATATATATATATATAGACGAATATTACATATATATAAAATAGGGACATTTTATTTTTTTATTATGTTGGTTCTAAGCTTTCGGTTGACACGAGTCATCTTCAGAAAGGTTACAAGGACGTTAACATAAAAACATCCACCATCAAAGACGATTTTATCTTGTGTTCATATAAAATCTTGTAACCTCTCTGAAGATGGCTCATGTGAGCCGAAAGTTTAGAACCTACATAATAAAAAAATATCCAAATGTTGGAGAATGTTTGTCTTTTACCTGAAAATATATATTGTAACGAACCAATCTCATTCACTTCGTATTTCACATTTGAGATGTAAGTTCCACTCGAGCAGCTCCTTCCCGTGAACTACTGCTCTGTGAAACCGACTTCCAAAAGGTGCTTTCCTGATCACTACAACGTTAATCAGTTCAAGTCTAGGATTAACAGTTATCTTCCCCACTTATCTCATGAAACGTGTCTCATACTCCATAACCCCTTACCACGAGTTGCTCCCGGGCCTTTTAACGATTGAACGTTACTATAAAAGTACGTTTCAAGTACATTATCATTGTTTTCTTCTGGTTTCTCTTGACTTTGACGCACCCCGTGAGTGTTAAATTCACCAAGTTTTCTTTCCACTCTCTCTTCTCGCAATGTGCTTATTTCTGCTGTTCGTCGGCATTCCCTTTGTCGTTCTTATTCAACCTAAACCTTCCAAAATTGTCACACTCACTTCCCTTTGCATTTTTCGACCTATCCTTCACTGAAAGGCGAAATTGTCCAGAAGCATCCTATAAATTTATTTCGCTTTTCATCTCACTTAATTCCAAATTCTCTCTCTCTCTCTCTCTCTCTCTCTCTCTCTCTCTCTCTCTCTCGTTAACCATCACACGCTTTCATCCTTTTTAAGTGCGCCCACGGCTTATGACTGTGAGTGGGCGTACAGATGGCATCCGGGCCATGTGTCAAAGAGAAACAGGAGAAGAAAACCCAAGAATTTTCTGGTGTGTCAGAAAATGCGTACTTATTTTGCAGACTAGAGTTTTGATTTTATGTGATCTTCGTAATGTCTTATATATCCGTAAACCGTAGAACATATGATCCATATATTTGTTGGGTGATTATCGAAAAAAAATAAAAATTAGGGATATGAGAAAAAAACTTTGTTCAACCCGATAAAAATTCTCCCACGGACGCTGGATGCGCGCGATAATGCAGTAATTATTTTATTATAGGTGACTAATTCCCCCTTTCCAGGCAATACTAAATATCTGAAAATCTTCTATAAAATCTTACAACAAATGACTAGCCAAATGCTCGTCTTACGAACGTTTCTCTAAGTAATAATCTAAAAATAATTTCGCAGACGATGATGTTTCATTTATGGTAAATGAATTTCTGGTGATTGTCTTACTGTGTTTCCATCGTTTGATAAACTGCAACTGAAAATGTCGTTTTCATTGTTTCTCGATTTTGACCGCTAGTCGCCAACCCACCTTCCGAAGACAAGCTCAATACCCATTCATCTCATTTGCGGGGGCCTGGGTAAATTTTGACGATTGGCCCAGATTCATGCGTTCGGGCTTCACACATTAAACTGACTTACAATCCCTTCTTGGCCTTTTAACCAGGAAACATGACCAGCTAAGAGCAGCTATGATTTTTGACCATGTAAGACAATCTTAGCACCCACTCATAGCGTATGTAGGGGGTTTGGGTAAATTTTTACCCTTGGACAGAGCATACGCGCTTGGATCCACCACATTAAACCCGGCTTTTTGTGTCACATGACATCTCAGTAGAGAGACAAGGTAAATATCATAGCTTCTCGACCTTTTAGCCGGGAGACATTACCAGCTAGAACCAGCTATGATCATCTAATCTAAGCTGAGTACCCATTCATCGCGTATGCGGGGCCTGGGTAAATTTTGTCGCTTGGTCCAGATTCATGCGTTCGGGCTCCACACATTAAACTGACTTACGATTGCTTCTCGGCATTTTGGTCGGAAAACATGACCAGCTAAGACGATATTTGACCAGGTAAGACAAGCTTAGTACCCACTCATCACGTATGTGGGAGATGGGTAAATGTTTACCCTTGGCCAGAGCATACGCGCTTGGATCCCCCACATTAAATTTGACTTTGTGTCACATCACATCTCAGTGGAGAGACAGGGTAAATATAGCTACTCAACCTTTTAGCGTATCAAGTCCTCGCGTATGAGGGGACTGGGTAAATTTTGACCGGCTGCTTCAAATTCCAGTTGAATTCCTTGCATTCACTTTCACACAAATACCCTTGGGAAAGGTATTAATCCGTCTCTTCCCTCCAGTTATGGGTTAAATAACAGGACAGATTGGGTTCTATAGCTTTGGTCGGCAACCAGAAAGCAATGGCAACCTACTGCGGGATAATCTTCTGACCAGTCGAGACATGATCGCCCAAGCGTGTTTCATGTATGGCACTTAACTGAATAGGCTAATGGTAATCTATATCTATAAAAATGACGAGGGTGGCCGTTGTGTAAGTATTTATTTGTTTGATAGATTCGACTTAGCGTCTGCATTTTGCGGTCTAGCTCGACGGGAGTTGCGCTCAGGCGTAGATCAAAATTTTAGAACGCTAACGACACCCTGAAATTTTTCAGAAATCCTAAATGAGATGTAGAAAAATATATATTATAACTCCACAAAATCAGGGATCAGTTTATGTATTGTTTATAATATAGAATCGGTCACCCCACTTTACTGCAGAAAGCAATGGCAACCTACTGCGGGATAATCTTCTGCCCAGTCAGTCATGTCTCTTTCGAGACATGATCGCCCAAAGCATGTATCACGTATGGCACTTAAGTGACTGAACTGAGTGTATCCGTTAAAAACCGACTTTGTGTCGCAACTCGCCTCAGTGTGTGTTTGTGTGTGGGGGGATAGGGTAAATACCCAACCTTTTGGCTGGGGTCAAAGTATAGCACTTGCCTTCGGGTGGATGAACGACATATCTCCAGATTATGTCTCTGTCTTGAAAGAGAGCGCAACTCAGTTGTGTCTGTGCTAAGAGAGAGCACAACCGAAAATATTATTAAGAAGTGCCCTGTCTCGGGGAGCAGTTGCGGGGGGGATGAACTAATTTTCGACCGAGCCAGAGTGCGTGCGATCGAGGTTTTCGTCATTTTGGCCGTGAAACATAACCAGTTAAGAGCAGCTATGACCAGCTATGACAAGCTTTGGCCGGTTAAGACAAGCTTAGTACCCAGTCATCGCGTATGCAGGGAAGGGTAAATTCTGACAAAGCAGTTTGAGTGTACGCTCTCAGGTTACTACGTTAACAACCAATCTTACACACCAGTGGATGTAGGGGTGGGGCAGGGTAAATAACCTCGTCAATTTGGCTAAGATTAAAGTGTAGTATCTGTTCTTATCAACTTTTTTTTTCTTTCATTTTCTCACTGAAACTAACTAGTGTATTTTCCCTCTTTTCACGCAATGAAAACGGAACAGAATATTATTTATGAGGTATTGGCAGGGTGTAACGGTCGTGCAAACTAACGAAGGAAGGAACACGCACATTTATAAAATCATAATATAGGTTCTTCATTCAAGCTCACTTCGATAATAGCGATCCGATTTTTTGTATATTTTACTTTGCGTTTTTTTTTATCATTTCACCGCAAACAAGGCAAAACAGGCACTAAGATGCAAGGGAGTTGCTAAGTATGAGAGAATATGTGAAAAAAAAAAAAAGTTATATTTATTTATTTACGACTACCAACCTGAATATTCGAGAAAACGTGTCAGAAAAATCTTCAAGTCGGTAGGCGTAAATAAATAGATATAGTTTATTGTTTAATAATAAATCAAAACATCTACTCCAATATGAGTATCCATAAAAAAAAAAGTTTTAAGAATTAAATTAAAAAACATATTGGATTTAATCCATTTCCTAAAATTTTTTCTTCATGTACGTTCGGATATAAAACCGAGAAGATATATGTACTCTCTCTCTCTACCTACCTACCTACCTACCTACCTATCTATCTATCTCTCTCTCTCTCTCTCTCTCTATATATATATATATATATACATTACCGGCCATAATTATTAGGCCACCCCTGTGTCTCAAAAAATGATGTATTTCATACTCATTTTTAATATTTATTACCAAGTGAATAATTGTAAATGCAAATAGAATGGTTCTTTTGTTAACAATGCACAATAACATGTGCATTGAATGAATTTATAAATATTTAATAATTATTTATATTGCAGTTTCATCAATAAAAAAATGAAGAAAATTTAGGGGGATTCGGACGAGTTCATCTTTGCGTAAAATTTTACAAAGTAATAATAACAAAAGAATCATTCTATTTTCATTTAGAATTATCCACTTAAAAATAGTATGAAATACATCATTTCTTTTAAAAAAACTGAGTTGGTCTAATAATTATGGCCGGTATATATATATATATATATATATATATATATATATATATATAATCTACAGGGTGCGATGGGTAAATTGTCGCCATTTTTCATTGTAAAATTTTTCAAAGTAATAATAACAAAAGAACCATTCTATTTTCATTTAGAATTATCCACTTAAAAATAGTATGAAATACATCATTTCTTTTAAAAAAACTGAGTTGGTCTAATAATTATGGCCGGTATATATATATATATATATATATATATATATATATATATATATCTACAGGGTGCGATGGGTAAATTGTCGCTATTTGCATTGTAAAATTTTTCAAAGTAATAATAACAAAAGAACCATTCTATTTTCATTTAGAATTATCTACTTAAAAATAGTTTGAAATACTTAATTTCTTTTAAAAAAAACTTGGGTGGCCTAATAATTAATGGCCGGTAGTGTATACAAGCACAAAGAGTCTGTCACTTTAACTGAGCAGGTTTACGCCGACTTCAAAAACACCGTTACGATGCTCTCACTCGTCAGAGCTGGTTTGCTTTTGGGTCCTGTTTTTTTTTCTTTTTTTCTCACGGAGTGGGTATTTGCTTAATTGCTTTATATTGAATAAGTGTCCGCTTTATTTTTTCTTAGTTTTGGTTGGCCTCTTTTGTTGTTTTCACGTTTTTCTTACTGTGTTGGTATGTTTTGCCGCGTGACGGTCTACTTTATTTTGGGGTGGAGCATGGTTGGGTGTTTGTGTTTTTGTGTATATTCGTGTTTGTAGGCTTTACGTGTTTTTGTTTCGTTTGGTGGTTGCATCATTTTCTTCTTTTTTTTGTTGTTGTTGTTGTCGTGATTGAATATATATATATATATATATATATATATATATATATATATATATTTATTTATTTATTCATATGTTTTGTTTTTGTTTATTATTTTATGTTTTTGTATGTTTCTATTTTTATTTTTATTTTATTTATAATTATATTTTAATATATTATATTCTATATTTATATTGATGATATGTATAGTTTTTTTTATTTTCTTCTTATATATTATTACTTGTGTCGCAATTGGCCTCACACTCTCAGCGGACCTCAAGTGGAATGACTATATCGAATCCATTGCTAAATCCGCTGCTATAAAAGTCGCTGCCATGAAAGTCCTGCACATATATAAATCTACCATCCGCCCGTGTATTGAATACTGCTGCCACATCTGGTCGGGTGCCCCTGCTATTCTCCTCGGGGGTTTTGACAAAATACAACGGAGAATCTGTAATGTGATCGATACCAACTTGGCACCCCGGCTGCAGTCATTCTCTCACCGGCGTGACGTGGCTTTTCTGTGCCTCTTCTATAAATACTTTCACGGCTTCTGCTCCGATGAACTTAGATTACTGGTACACCCTAGATACGAATTTGCACGAGATACTAGATTAGCAACTACGTCCCACCCTTTTACTGTGAAACTGATAAAATGTAACCGCAATTTATACTCTAAAAGCTTCTTTTTTCGCACTTCCCGCCTGTGGAATTCCCTTCCACATACTTGCTTCCCCAACAGCTACAATCTCCAGGAGTTTAAATGAAAGGTCAATAGACACCTTCTAACACACTAACTCGCATCCATTCTCTCAAACACTCTTCCAATCTACCCAACCCTCATCCTCGGTATCCTTACCCATCTATCACATTCCTTCTGACATTTCCTATATCTAACCACTTTTTCTCATCACTTTCCCCTATGTAAGCCCCTGCGCAAGTGGAATGCTTTGCTTGGGGTGAAATGACAAAAAAAAAAAAATACCAAAAAGCAATAAGCAATAAAAATAAATAAAAAAAACCTGCACAATTGAAAGAAAAAAAGAAAAATAAAGAAAAAGAAAACTAAAGCCAAGAGACGACGTATACATGATCAGGGAAAATGTGAAAGATTTTAGGAAGATATTATTCTCTTTGTTTCAATTAATCTGCACAAGAGAATATATATATATATATTTTCTAAACATATGGTATTAAATATAAGAGACAATGAATGTCTATTATGTTTAATCATATAAGATATATATATATATATATATATATATATATATATATATATATATATATATAATTTTGATTCCCTGGTATCGATATCAAATAAGTTTCGTAAACTGAATTTTGAAGGCTAAATAAGTCCTCTGAGTAAATGGTATCATGGCTGAGACTAAGAACTACAATTATACCTACTTAGAGCCAAACACGAAGAAAAAACTAAAATAAAAGGGCTGAAAAAATACAAACATACAGGCAGATAAAAAGACACACACACAAACATCATGCCTGTTATATAAATATATTATCGATTTTCAGCACTATTGTAAGAACTGCAACCTTGAAACTTCTGAATATCGTTTGTTATGTCTTTCTCTATGAGTGTATCAAATTTGATTAAAATCGGACCATTCCTTCTATAACCCGATTTTTTCGATTGTCGATTATCGATATTTATCGGGGGTACCTCGACACAGAACCTAGCTAAGAACACTCGCAGACGCTTATAGTACAACTGTTTAAATTTTCAAGAAAATCGGTTCAGCCATTTCGGAGTTTATAGGTAACGGACACACACACACACACGCGCACACACACACATACACACACGCACACACACGCGCACACACACACATACACACACGCACACACACATGCACACACACAGAGACAAAGTTCCATTTATAAATAACTTTAAATATGTTATAATATCACTACAATACTAGACGTTTTGATCAGACACTATCCTTGTTTTATCTGAAAAAGAAAGAAAGAAAGAAAGAAAGAAAAGGATGAAAAATAGAGGGCTTTAAAATGTTCAAGAGTATATATATATATATATATATATATATATATATATATATATATTATGTAAGTGATTATGATAAAAGATGTCATCGCTACATAAAAGCTATCATGTTTCCGTTCTATGAATTGTACTTCGACAGGTAATTGTTGGTAACTGGTGACAAATCTAATTTTATGGAAATTTCCACAATAATCAAATTTATCACTAGGTACCAACCATCACCTGACGACGAAGTACAATTCATAGAATTGAAACATGGTAGCTTTCATGTAATTTTTTGTTATTATAATTACTTAGAATAAAATATTATAATAATATATTGCTCTACTTTGCAAAGAACCATTTTCAAAAGTAAATGCTACGGACAGTGGATTTTTACTCCCTTAGTTCCTTTTCTTCATTTTCTCACTTATTTTCCTCCTCACTTTCTATTTTTCTCCTTTTCCACTTCTTGATTTCTCATCTTATTTACTGATCTTTTCTTTCATCTTTCTTTCTTCATTTTTCTTTTTTCCTCTTTCATTTCATTTTCTTGATTTCTCATCTTATTTTCTGATCTTTTCTTTCCTCTTTCTTTATTCATTTTTCTTTTTTCGTCTTTCATTTCATTTTCTTGATTTCTCATCTTATTTTCTGATCTTTTCTTTCCTCTTTCTTTATTCATTTTTCTTTTTTCCTCTTTCATTTCATTTTCTGGATGTCTCATCTTATTTTCTGATCTTTTCTTTCCTCTTTCTTTATTCATTTTTCTTTTTTCGTCTTTCATTTCATTTTCTTGATTTCTCATCTTATTTTCTGATCTTTTCTTTCCTCTTTCTTTCTTCATTTTTCTTTTTTCCTCTTTCATTTCATTTTCTTGATTTCTTATGTTATTTTCTGATCTTTTCTTTCCTCTTTCTTTCTTTATTTTTCTTTTTTCCTCTTTCATTTCATTTTCTTGATTTCTCATTTTATTTTCTGATCTTTTCTTTCCTCTTTCTTTGTTCATTTTTCTTTTTCCGCTTTCATTTCCTTTTCTTGATTTCTCATCTTATTTTCTGAACTTTTCTTTCCTCTTTCTTTCTTCATTTTTCTTTTTTCCTCTTTCATTTCCTTTTCTTGATTTCTCCTCTTATTTTCTGATCTTTTCTTTCCTCTTTCTTTCTTCATTTTTCTTTTTTCCTCTTTCATTTCATTTTCTTGATGTCTCATCTTATTTTCTGATCTTTTCTTTCCTCTTTCTTTCTTCATTTTTCTTTTTTCTTCTTTCATTTCATTTTCTTGATTTCTCATCTTATTTTCTGATCTTTTCTTTTCTCTTTCTTTCTTCGTTTTTCTTTTTTCCTCTTTCATTTCCTTTTCTTGATTTCTCATCTTATTTTCTGATCTTTTCTTTCCTTTTTCTTTCTTCATTTTTCTTTTTTCGTCTTTCATTTCATTTTCTTGATGTCTCATCTTATTTTCTGATCTTTTCTTTCCTCTTTCTTTCTTCATTTTTCTTTTTTCGTCTTTCATTTCCTTTTCTTGATTTCTCATTTTATTTTCTGATCTTTTCTTTCCTCTTTCTTTCTTCATTTTTCTTTTTTCCTCTTTCATTTCATTTTGTTGATGTCTCATCTTATTTTCTGATCTTTTCTTTCCTCTTTCTTTCTTCATTTTTCTTTTTTCCTCTTTCATTTCATTTTCTTGGTGTCTCATCATCTTTTCTGATCTTTTCTTTCATCTTTCTTTCTTCATTTTTTCTTTTTTTCCTCTTTCATTTCATTTTCTTGATGTCTCATCTTATTTTCTGATCTTTTCTTTCCTCTTTCTTTCTTCATTTTTCTTTTTTCCGTTTTCATTTACTTTTCTTGATGTCTCATGTTATTTTCTGATCTTTTCTTTCCTCTTTCTTTCTTCATTTTTCTTTTTTCGTCTTTCATTTCATTTTCTTGATTTCTCATCTTATTTTCTGATCTTTTCTTTCATCTTTCTTTCTTCATTTTTTCTTTTTTCCTCTTTCATTTCATTTTCTTGATTTCTCATTTTATTTTCTGATCTTTTCTTTCCTCTTTCTTTCTTCATATTTCTTTTTTCCTCTTTCATTTCCTTTTCTTGATTTCTCATCTTATTTTCTGATCTTTTCTTTCCTCTTTCTTTCTTCATTTTTCTATTTTCGTCTTTCATTTCATTCTCTTGATGTCTCATCTTATTTTCTGATCTTTTCTTTCCTCTTTCTTTCTTCATTTTTCTTTTTTCGTCTTTCATATCCTTTTCTTGACTTCTCATCTTATTTTCTGATCTTTTCTTTCCTCTTTCTTTTCCCCTTTTTTGTAATATTTCGTTAACACGCACAGAAAAAAAAAATCCAAAAATAAAGAGAGGTGTTGTTGTTAAAGATTTCTTTTAATAAACGGTTTATTGCCATCATTGTTAACTACCTGATGAGACAAAGTTCTTTGAATGTAAAAAAAGATTCCAATTTTGTAGTAGATTATAGTTTATACCTGTTCTAAACTATAATTTATAATAAATATTAATTGCTATATTTTCATATTGAGCACAGTTTTAAATTTATGTTTTTAAACACTCCACCCACGTCTATTGAACAGGGGAAGAGGCTCATCCCTTGTCCCCTGTTTAGAATGTGGTTTCCGGTTTTCTCTTTTCCAATCTTTTCACTTTTCTTTTTCGTATTTTTTATTATTTATTTTTTTTCAATTGGAGTAGATAAACTAAACTATCGCCCGGTTCACACTCCACCCACGTCTATTGAACAGGTGAAGAGGCTCATCCCTAGTTTCCTGTTTAGGATGTGGTTTCCGGCTTTCTCTTTTCCAATCTTTTCACTCTTACGTAGCCCCCTGCACATCAGTGGCGCGTTACCGCCTTGCTCGGGGTGATATGATTAAAAACAAAAAAAAAAGAACGTTGCAATCATTTTCTTCGTTCTTATTCATTTGTGTGTGTGTGCATATATATATATATATATATATATATATATATATATATATATATAGTGTATCGAAATTGGAGAGATAGAAAAATAGGAGAGATAGAAAAATAGGGAATAAAAAAGAAGAAATAACAAGCAAAAAAGAAAGAAAGAAAGAAAGAAAGATAGACAGAAAGATAGTGTGACAATGAAAGAAATTGGAGAGGTTGAAAAATAGGGAATAAAAAAGAAGAAATAACAAGTAAAAAAGAAAGAAAGAAAGAAAGAAAGATAGACAGAAAGATAGTGTGACAATGAAAGAAATTGGAGAGGTTGAAAAATAGGGAATAAAAAAGAAGAAATAACAAGTAAAAAAGAAAGAAAAAAAGAAAGATAGACAGAAAGATAGTGTGACAATGAAAGAAATTGGAGAGGTTGAAAAATAGGGAATAAAAAAGAAGAAATAACAAGTAAAAAAGAAAGAAAGAAAGAAAGAAATAGACAGAAAGATAGTGTGACAATGAAAGAAATTGGAGAGGTTGAAAAATAGGGAATAAAAAAGAAGAAATAACAAGTAAAAAAGAAAGAAAGAAAGAAAGAAAGAAAGAAAGAAAGATAGTGTGACAATGAAAGAAATTGGAGAGGTTGAAAAATAGGGAATAAAAAAGAAGAAATAACAAGCAAAAAAGAAAGAAAGAAAGAAAGAAAGAAAGAAAGAAAGAAAGATAGACAGAAAGATAGTGTGACAATGAAAGAAATTGGAGAGGATGAAAAATAGGGAATAAAAAAGAAGAAATAACAAGCAAAAAAGAACGAATGAAAGAAAGAAAGAAAGTGTGACAATGAAAGAAATTGGAGAGAAAATACCAGAAAATAAAACGGAAAAAAGTCGGCTTGTGAATGAAAGGCATGCAAAATGTATGTTTTTTTCAAAAAGCGTTTATTGTCTGTTGCATTATCACCTTCGTCCATCTTGTTAATAGGACAACCAAAAGGTTCTTAAGTTTATAGAAACCGTTTCTCTCTTATTCTCTCTCTCCCAAACTTTGTCACCTCTTCCCTAACACCCAATATTCTCTATTCTTTAGCTTTCACCGCTTTTGTACGGTCAATATTGATTTATTTCCCCCAAAATCTACAATTTTATTTGATGGTTTTAAGAAGCTCTGATATCAGAATGAAGTTGCTTGTTTATTGTTTTAAAAAGCATTAACTAGAATTGTAGTAAAACCTCAACATACAAAAGTTAATTTATATATATTCTTTGTTCTTGATAATTTGCAAATATATATATATATATATATATATATATATATCACTATTTATTACATTGTTTATTTACAAAAAACCTAAATCTAAACTTATTTATAAATGGAACTTTGTCTGTGTGTGTGTGTGTGTGTGTATCTGTGTGTGTCTCTGTGTGTGTGTGTGTGTATGTGTCCGTTACCTATAGACTCCGAAACGGCTGAACCGATTTTCATGAAAATTTACACAGTTGCACTATAAGCGTCTGCGAGTGTTCTTAGCTAGGTTTTGTGTTGAGGTACCCCAAGAAATATTGAAAATCGATAATCGAAAAAATCGGGTTATAGAAGGAGTGGTCCGATTTTAATCAAATTTGATACACTCATAGACAAAGACATAAGAAATTATATTCAGAAGTTTCAAGGTTGCAGTTCTTATAATAGTGCTGAAAATCGATAATATATTTATATAAAAGGCAATATGTGTGTGTGTCTGTTTATCTGCCTCTATGTCTGTATTTTTTCAGCCCTTTTATTTTAGTTTTATGTGTCTGTATGTCCTTTATACAAATCCACAATTTTTATCCGATTCTCACTAAACTTCACACAAATATTCTTTAGGCTGAGTCTGAGCTCCAGGACCATGGATTAGTTTTAAAGCTTTCATTACACCCGAGCAACGCCGGTCTATACTGCTAGTATATTCATATTTAGAATATTCTAAAAAACTTGTATTAAGATTAATGCAATATTTATCATTTATCAATTTATAAAGAAACGAATATGAAAACAATTTTTTTTATTTAGAAATTTATCAGCATTGACTAAATTTTTGAAATATGTGTACAATCAGGAAATACTTATTATTTGCTATTTTATAAAGTTCGTATCGATTGGTAATTAACCGATGTTTTGCCAACTATTGCAATTAACAATATGATAAAAAATAGTGTTTATTATTTTTGTTGTCAATTCTGACGAACAAAGACAAAGTGTGAACTCACTTTCGTGTATATAGGTTTTATTACAATTTTGATCATCGCTTTTAAAAACAATAAACATTGTTGATGAGTGAAGGTAGTTAAAACAATAGCGGTGTCAAGGGAAAATCGTTTGTTTTTTTGTCACTGCAATTTTGCAGTTACGAATGTCCAATTTTGGCATTAACTTAAACCAACCGAATTTCCAGAGAAACGTAAAAAGCATGGCGACAAAAATGTACCACCCCCTTTCTTTTTCCAAACCTCAAGTGGAAAAAATGGTCAGTTCCCTGACTCTATCTTTACAAGAGCGAGACCAGACTAAAAAGTGACAGAATCCTTTTAACTATAATACAAACCGTTGTATATATATATATATATATATATATATATATATATATATATATATATATATATATATTGCTACCAGCAAAAACTTTTGCACTCTCAACTATAAGAGTTTAATGCTCTAACTACTACGAAATAGCACTTATATAAAATTTAATTAAAAGAGCCCAATTCAACTCCTCCATAAAAAAATATTTTATTCTGAACTAAAAAATATTAAGCAGACTCTCATCAGTAATGACTTTCTAGCTCAGAAGTAGAATCGCCGACTGACGCCAAGTCGGTCGGATTTCAATCTTGGGTAAAAGGCAATTGGCTGTCTAACCGTACTGATGAGCTGTGATACAGCGAAACAGATCTGTCTGTGGATGACTATATATATATATATATATATATACAGAGCCGTAGCTGATGCTAAAAAAAACATCGAACACAGAGAAAATTGCCCGGATTTATTAGTGATGTGATGACGTCATCCGTTTCCAGAAGCTATGATTTTTGCGGATTTTTCGGCTATTCCAATGGAAATTAAGCACAGAACGTGAATGAAAGCAGGAAATCGGGTTCAGACTTTCTGAGTATAATCTGTCTTTTCTCCCAAAATTAATAAATGAACAAACAGATTTTTACTGCGTTTATTCGGATGTTTTCTTCGTTTTTCTTTCTTTTTTTCTTTCTTTCTTTCTTTCTTCGGGAATTGTTTAGTTTAATTTCTGACGAAGACATTTTTCCTTGCCCGGATTTTCACTATGATTGCACGGATCGGCCCGGACCCATGCCCGGTGTGCCTGGTAATCAGATAGGGCCATATATATATATATACTACTCATCCACATACAAGTCTGTTTCGTTGTATCACAGCTCAACAGTGTGGCTTATCCACTTATATATATATATATATATATATATATATATATATGTCTATAATGGTATTTGTGAAACGTTAGAGAAACGTTGGAAAACCAGTTATTATAAATCACCTGAAAATACCGAAAGATTGCCAAAATAACAGATTTAAAATATGAAGCTCTACTTTGTATCGAGCACTCTTTATAAAAGTAAATTCTTGAATAGTGGGTTTTAATCTTCTTGTTCTTTGACTTTGTTTCTACCGTTCATTCAGTAATGAATTAGAACACTCTCAGCTACTGGCGTATGTTTACATGGTACATCACACGCTAAAAGTCTACCTTCTTCTACCGAGCGGCCAGAGGTAGACACATGTCAATTCGGTCGGGTTTCAATCCTGACTAAAAGCAGTAGGATGTCTAACCGTACTGATGAGCTGTGATATAGCAAAACAGATCTGCCTGCGGATATATATATATATATCAATAAATTTCGGAATTTATTGATACAGCCAAGCAGATCGGTCTGCGGATGACTATTTACGTTCCCACACTCCGATTGAGCACTCTGGAAGAATGGTAGACTTTGAAAAAACAGTAGCTACTCTAGCATCTACGTATCGTTCATTCAGTAATGAATTAGAACACTCTCAGTTACTGGCGTATGTTTACATGGTATATAACACGCTAAAAATTTGCTTTCTTCTACCGAACGCCCATAGCTCAGAGTTAGAATCGCCGACTAATGCCAATTCGTTCGGGTTTCAATCCTTACTGAAAACAGTAGGATGTCGTCTAACTGAGGATGACTATATATATATATATATATATATATATATACAGCGTATTTGGACAGCAATATCTCTCTTATGCAGGTTTCATTAAAAATGGCAGAAAAGGTGTCATGGTTAGATTTTTCATGAGTTTTTTCATGTGATCTTATGATTTTTTTTTCTTTTGAGGACATAAATTATATAAAAATTGTGTAAATGTCTTGTTTATCCGAGCGCTTTCGTCTATTTCTTTAGCCATTTTCGAGGATGAATGTTATTTTACGTGTAACAGAATGTATGTGGTGTTATATATGATGTAGAGTAGTGGTATGTGTTATGTACCGAACACAGTAAGCATGTTGTTAGCGTGTTCGTAGCTGATGTTATTGAGTGTTGGGTATTTTGCTTTTATTAATAAGGCCTCTATTATTTTTATTGTTTTTTTTGCATGTGGATGATGCTATGACAACACAAATATCATAGCATTAACATAGATAGATAGATAATGAACAGACTGAGATAGATAGATAGATAGATAGATAGATAGATAGATAGATAGATAGATAGATAGATAGATCTGAAAAGACATAGATAGATAGATAGATAGATAGATAGATAGATAGATAGATAGATAGATATGAACTGCCTGAGATAACTATCTGGCTGTATATATATATATATATATATCGTAACTAAGTTGTTGAACTCGTAGGTTTATTTACCTTTTTGTTCATGCATTTACTTTTATAAAGAGTGCTGGATACAAATGTAGAGAGTTATACTGTACGTTATATATATATATATATATATATATATATATATATATATATATATATATATATATATATCATAACTTATATTTTAGAACATGTACAAATTTTTATATACACTACATATTGTACAGTTTGTTTCGACATTGAAATTACAATTTGTAATTTCTATGTCGATACAGAATGAACAATTTGTAGTGGATATAAAGAATTTGTACATGTTCTAAAATACAATTTAAAATAAATATTCACAGCTCTATATTATATATGGAGCACTGTTTTAAATTAATGTTTTGGACGTTGTAAAATTTTTCTTCGTTCCTTATTCACTCGGATAGATAGATAGATAGATAGATAGATAGATAGATAGATAGATAGATAGATAGATAGATAGATGTGTAAAAGTGGCAGTGGATTTAGCGAAAAATAGTGGACAGACATAAATAGATTTATTAATTGATTTATTAAGCACACGATTAATGTCCACCAACCGAACCTGTCCGTCTATGTCATTTTCATCGTCGCTGATTGGCTAAAATCGTGGGTGGGCTGCGTCAAGTCGTAACCGTTCCTTTTCCCAATTATGATTGTTGTCAGATAGCTCCGCCCACTTCGGTTATGGGCAAATGGTTTTCTTTCCGAAAGATGGAGAACCAATTGTCTTCTGTATTTGATAGCACCCGAAATGAGAATTAGGAAAAAGATCTGATCATTTTAAAACTAAAATAAATAAATAAAGAAGCCAGTATTCAAACATGATCTTGAAGTTTTCTTTTCATTAATATTTTCATCTTTTCATGAAGTCTTTCGATTTTAACTCATAAAATGTGTCATGTTCATACGATTAGATGCGTTTATGTGCAGCACATTCAGGGAAACAGGTAGATGGAGAGTTAAACAGATATGAACAGAATACAATAGATAGATAGATAGATAGATAGATAGATAGATAGACAGACAGACAGACAGACAGACAGATAGATAGATAGATAGATAGATAGATAGATAGATAGATAGATAGATAGATATAAACAGACTGAAATAGATAGATAGATAGATAGATATGAACAGAATCAGATGGATAGATAGATAGATATGAACAGAATCAGATAGATAGATAGATAGATAGATAGATAGATAGATAGATAGATATGAACAGAATCAGATAGATAGATAGATAGATAGATAGATAGATAGATAGACACGAACAGAATCAGATAGATAGATAGATAGATAGATAGATAGATAGATAGATAGATAGATAGATAGATAGATAGAATGTACTATTATATAAATTGAAAGATAAATAAATCATTATGTATTTGATATCATGTACACGTTTTGTTTTGCTACACCATAACACCACAAGTGTAGCACTTGAGGCATGAAGATGAATTCGAGGTCTCCAGAAAACTAATGCATATCCAGACCCCCGAGATTAACTGCACGTATATCTGGCTTATGCTGCGGATATCGTGGACTGAGCATGCAAGCAACGATTAGGTGCTGGAAAGAATGGCAACGAAAAGGAAATTAATATTGAGGATCAGGAAGAGACAACTGAAGTTCCTGGGACATGTAATGAGGAAGGAGGGCTTGGAGAACCTGATACTGACAGGCCAGATAGAAATAAAAAGTGACAGAGGAAGGCAGCGGATAACATATTTGCAGGGCCTGGTCGGGTGGATGACGGAACGGGGGTTGCGAGGTGTAACAGGAGCAAACATACTAAGAGCCACAAGGGATAGGGAGGCGTGGAGAACCATGATCGCCTACGTCCTGAAGGGACAGGGCACATAGAAGAAGTAAATGTAAAATACTCTTATATTAAATGCAAAATGAAGTCGTTTAATATTTAACACATGCCCTAGTGGTTAGCTCCAGTCACTTGATCCAAAGAGTTGTGAGTTCAATACCTGGCCACAGCAGTCGTGAACAAAGATTGAGAGAACTTATTTAAAGAGAGATAACTGACACTGGGACATCTGCAAGAGGTATGGCTCATGGAACTAGAACAATCTACCCCGGTGAACGAGATAAAGGGTTCAGTTCGAAATGCCAATCATGTGAAGAAGGCAGAGCGTACAACGACCGAAACGTCGTGAATATTGTTGCAAAGATGAAGACAACAGTCTGAAAAATAGTGTCAATAGATGTTTATATGGGAAATTTAGGTATCTGGCAGGCAAATGTTAACCCCAATATAATAGATTGACAATAGGTGTACATAATATTGCAGTTTAGGTACCTCCACAGCTTCTCTATAATTGAGCATACTATGATAAAAATGTGCGTTGTGGTACAGTGGATATCGGCTCGGAACGAGAAATCGAGGAGCCGCGTTCGAATTCCAGTTAAATATCTTGCATTCATTTACGCACAAATACCGTTGAGAAAGGTATTAATCCGTCTCTTCCCTCCAGTTATGGGTTAAATAATAGGACAGATTGGGTTCTATAGCCTTGGTCGGCAACAAGTCTACCGCAGAAAGCAATGGTAACGCAGAAAGCAATGGTAATCTTCTGCCCAGTCAATACTGTCTCTTTCGAGACATGATGGCCCAAGCGTGTAACACGTATGGCATTTAACTGACTGATTGATGACAAAAATAGACTCCAAGAAAATTTCAGCATCTCATTTTATGGAAAAAAGAAAAAGAAAGAAAAAATATCGAAAAAATTAGATAATTGTTTTCTTTCAATGAAACTTTCTGTACTTGTTTACAAATGAATAAAATTATTTTAGGAACGTTTTTCAAAAATATTGGCAAAAAAATTTTTTTTTTGCAGTTGCTACCTGCCGCACATTTAATTTTTGAAAGTCCGGTAAAAAGCTAACACTGAATAACATCAACTACGAACACGGCCACAATATGCTGGCTATGCTTAAAAAACTACAGAGAAAAAACTACCCCCCATCACTCTAGATACAAATATAAAATCAACATATTAAAGTAAAAATTTTAAAAAAAGGATAGTGGCTTATAGAATAACCGAAATCGCTCCGATATACAGAACATTCGATCAGTCTCACACAATTTATGTCCAGAACAAAAAAATACTACGAACATAAAATAACTGATTAATAAACTAAATCGCAGTAACCTTTCAGTCGTCCTTAATATATCTAAGATATATATATATATAGTCACCCACGGACAGATCTGCTACGCGGTATCACAGCTCATCAGTACGGTTAGACTCCGATTGCTACATAATCCAGACTCGAAACCCGACCGAATTGGCGGTCAGACAGTGACTCTACCCCTGGGCCACGGGGTGTTCGGTGGGAGAATGCAGTCTTTTTAGCGCATGTCATATTATGCGCCCAATAGCTAGCGTGATCCAATTCATTTTTACTGAATGAGCGATGCGTAATATATATATATATATATATATATATATATATATATAAGATATTAAGATATATTAAAATATATTATTATATCTCACACCCTGATTGAGCACTCTGGAAGAATAGTAGACTTTTAGTATATATATATATATATATATATATATATAATAAATTATAACATTGATATGTTACAATATCACTACAAAAGTAGCTATTTTGTTTCGACACTTCTTTGGATGGGGAATATTATTGCACCCATATGTATATATATATATATATATATATATATATATATATATATAAGATATTAAGATATATATATATTAAAATATATTATTATATCTCACACCCTGATTGAGCACTCTGGAAGAATAGTAGACTTTGAAAAACAGTAGCAACTCTAGCATCTACGCATCGTTCATTTAGCAATGAATTAGAACACTCTCAGCTATTGGGCGTTTATAATAATATACACGCTAAAAAGTCAGCCTCCTTCTACCGAGCGCCCATAACTCAGAGGTAGTATCGCCGACTGACGCAAATTCGGTCGTGTTTCAATCCTGGGTTAAAAGGAATCGATGTCTAATCGTACTGATATGTATATATACTGTAATAGTTGTTACAATGTTTTTATAAAATAATAGTATCACTACACAAAACCTTTCTCGTTTCGAAGCCAGCCCACTACACAGACCTAACAAAGTAGGAATATATCATAATGGCGGCCAAGACATCTGTTCTTATCCATAACCAAGAGCAATGGATAAAAAAACAACGCTGTAAACATATTTGACGTCACAATGGGTGCGCTGGACTCCGCAGAGTCCTCTGATCTCATCGGGTTATTTACCCTGTACAATCTCACCGCTCGCCAAGACATTAACACACAGGACATAGGGCTATATGGAGACGACGGTCTAATGATAGTAAAAAACTCCACACACTTTAAAACAGACAAAATCAGAAAACTAATACATAGAGAATTCAAAGTTTTAAATCTAAAAGTTATAGTCAACACAAATTTAAAAGTAGCAAACTTCCTCGATATCACACTAGATTTAGTCAACAACAATTACAAACCATACATAAAACCCAATGAATACCCACTATACATCCACCAAAAGTCAACCCCTCCTAGTATTATCAAACATATACCATCTTCCATAGAACATAGAATCAGCCAAAACTCGTCCAACAAAGAAATATTCAACAAACACAAAGCTCTCTACAACAAGTCATTAAAAAAAGCGGCTACAGAAACAAAGACATCCAATACATAACAAACAACAACCCCAACAAGAAAAGTAGAAATAGAAAAATCATTTGGTACACACCTCCTTCCAACCAAATGATCAACGCCAAACTAGGACAGAAGTTCCTGAACTTAATTAAAAAACATTTCCCAACAAACAACCTCCTCAGTAAAATTTTTAACAAAAATTCACTTAAACTTAGCTACAGCTGCACAAATAACCTAGAACAAATCATAACTAACCATAACAAACATATCCTAAATCAACACGTAAACCAAAATAAAACCGGCAACCAAAACACAACCAAACCCAACAACGAAAACGTGTAATTGTAGAAACCCTAGCAACTGCCCACTACAAAATAAATGCAAAACAAACTCAATAATCTATCAATGCAACATAACATCCCTTCGAAAATCCAACCATAAATAAAGTTTGCCCAGTTCACACTCCACCCACCTCTATTGAACGGGTGATGAGGCTCATCCTTTGTTTCCTGTTTAGGATGTGGTTTCCGGCTTTCTCTTTTCCAATCTTTTACTCATTTCCGTTTCTTTTCCTCTTTTTTTTTTCAATTGGAGTAGATAGACTAAACTATCACCCTGTTCACACTCCACCCACATCTATTGAACGGGTGAAGAGGCTCATCCCTTGTTTCCTGTTTAGGATGTGGTTTCCGGCTTTCTCTTTTCCAATCTTTTCACTCTTACGTAGCCCCCTTGTACATCAGTAGCGTTACCGCCTTGCTCGGGGTAATATGATTAAAAAAAAAGTGTATATCGGATCAACTAAGAATACTTTTAAGCAGCGCTGGTACTTGCACCTAACCTCATTTAAAAACAGCGTATACCGAAATCAAACATCCCTTTCCACATACTTTTGGAAGCTAAAGGATTCAAAACAGAAACCCAAAGTAAAATGGAAAATCCTAGAAAAAACTAGAACTTGCAACTCACTTAATGACATCTGCCCTTTATGTCTAAGTGAAAAACTACACATTTTTCAGTGCCCTAACAGCAACGATTTATTAAACTGTAGAGACGAATTAGCAGTAATATGCAAACATCGCAAATATTTCTCGCTAAAATTTAAGTAAACAAAAAAACACCCCAACCACGACCCCCCAAAAACACAAAAAATACACACAACCAACCCTATAAATAAACAGAAAAAGAAAACAAACCCTATACAATACCAACAAAAAATAATGCAGTTGCAGCAGAATAGTAGACAAATAAATAAAAATGCAAACATCGCAAATATTTCTCGCTAAAATTTAAGTAAACAAAAAAACACCCCAACCACGACCCCCCAAAAACACAAAAAATACACACGACCAACCCTATAAATAAACAGAAAAAGAAAACAAACCCTATACAATACCAACAAAAAATAATGCAGTTGCAGCAGAATAGTAGACAAATAGATAAAAATATCGACACGATAAAAAACAAAAAAATAAAAAAACAAAAAAAGCACACACCCCAATACAAATAACATAAATTAAATTAAGAAGAAACCAACCCCAAAACAAAACAACACCTACCAACCCCTAAACCAAATAACAACACGCAAGGCGCCAGCAGCCTAAACCCTTACAAGATAAATAGATTAACCTATCCTGAACTCAGCCACAAACAAACACTTAACCCTAAGACCTTAAAAAGGTCAACAGAACTCAAAATACAGACCAACCCCTCTAACACCCCCCCCCCAAAAAAAAACAAATCAACACAAATAAACGGGCTTTTCAACTAGATAATTCTCATTTAAAAAAAAATCACCTGAAGATGAAGCAGACCACATAATGGGTTGACTTCGAAACGCGAAAGTTTTTGTGTAGTGATACTATGAATTTATAAAAACATTGTAACAACCATTACAGTATAACGCTCTACATTTGTATCGAGCACTCTTTATAAAAGTAAATGCATGAACAAAAGTTTAAAAAACCTACGAGTTCAACAACTTAGTTACAATACACTATATATATATATATATATATATATATATATATATATATATATTGCAAAAAGAAATTCGGTTGTTCCAACGAGTGAAATTGGTATAGAATAAAAAGTGTGAGAGGCCGTGAACGTTTTGTTCAAAGTGTATATTTATTGTTGTTGTTATTATACATGTTATGATACATTAAGTGTCCATAATGGTATTTGTGACGCTACACGTGTTTCGAGTCTAAGATTGACTCTCTTCAGGCGAATAAATTTGTGGCTTTACGTATCGAGTTGTTTCTGATGGCCAAGTTGTTGTTTTATAAATAAGTAACTAGAAAAAATAAGAAAATATATAAAATCAGGAAAATAAAATAAATCAAATGTTGGCATGTTGAATAGTCTGTGTTTTCTCACATCTGCGCGTGTATAAATGGATAAACAGATAAATAAACAGACGAATGAATCACGTGGTTACCCCAATTTGAAATGATTTTGGTCTGGGGTTACCTTTTTTATACGTTAAAATTATCTTCTTGTCGCCTTTGCTTATCTACAATCCTTTTCATCGGTCAGTTGATAAACATACACTTTATGGAAAACGTTCACGGCCTCTAACACTTTTTATTCTCTCTCTCTCTCTCTCTATATATATATATATATATGTGTGTGTGTGTGTGTGTGTGCGCGCATTGAGATTATTTGCGGGAATAGAAACACGCGCTCACAAACACTCTAAAAAACTGCACTAATGAAAACTGCATATAAAAAATCGAGAAGAATAAGCTTCAGTTTTTGATACACCTGACGAGTGGACGGAGTGATTCCCGGAGATTCTGTCTATGAAATGTTGGAGTCTGAATGTTGAATGGTAGCATCAATCATCTATCTATCTATCTATCTATCTATCTATCTATCTATCTATCTATCTATCTATCTATGTGTGTGTCTATGTGTATGTATGCGTATACTTAACCAACAATCCCTCTTTTTACACACTGTTCATTAAAAACGTATGACAAGGTACATCGTAGCATTTTCTTCAATTTTTATTTGCAATTGTTTTTTACAATTGTTTTACTTTTTGCAATTTTTTTTTAACAATTGTTTACTTTTCTGAACATTGAGTGTACCAAAAAACTGCCCAAATATTCTGAATGTCTAAACATGTTAGATATTATCAAGGATGATTTTCTTAACCAAATATGTAGTTTTTTTTATATATTAACATATAAGTATAACAAATATATCTTTATACATTCTTTTATTGAAAATGAGTATACACACACACACACACACACACACATATATATATATATACAAGAAGAAATATGTCTATATTCATTTTTTACTGAAAATATATATATATATATATATATATATATATATATATATATATATATAGTTATGTCAATTTGACATTGCTACATGTAAATTTCTATGTTTCGAGATTAATTCTCATCATCAGGCAATGCTGGTGTGGTTGTGCAAACCATATAATTATATTATATTAAGCTCTATAATACTCATTATATTGAGCACTGTTTATAATAAAATAAATGCAAGAGCACTCAAAATATAAAAAAACCTTGAGTCCTCTTCACTTGGAATTATATATATGTATAGATAATAACATATAAGAGTAAGAAATATATCTATATACATTCTTTTACTGAAAATGAGTACATACATACATACATATATATATATATATATATATATATATATATATATATATATATATATATATATGTAAGAATAAGAAATATATCTGTATACATCATTTTCCTGAAATGAGTATATGTATATATATAATAACTTATAAGAGTAAGAAATATATATACATTCTTTCACTTAAATTGATATATATATATATATATATTAACATCAGAATAAGAAATATATCTATATTCATTCTTTTACTGAAAATGAGTACCTAAATATATTCTTTTACTGATATAATTATGAGTTGAATATATGGAACGGTATATGGAACTGATATAATTATATATCATTTTATTTTTGGGAACCTCGGCTTGGTGTAATGGTTAACAAGCTTCTCTCGCTCAAACATATTACAACTGAGCAGTGATTTCGACCCTAGCTGGATGCCCCATATTTTGGCCTTAGACAATCAGCATATTTTTGTTTTACTGAAATGAGTATTTTATTGAGATTGTGCTCAGTGAGACGTGGGAAGTTGGGGAGAGGATGGTCTTGGTCGTCTAACGTTGAGTTTGTGGCAAAGATCGGGTCGAAGAGCTTTGCCTTGTCTGTGGAGGTGGGTAGTTGATTTAGTTGATCCTCCAAAATTCGCGAGAACCAATTCGTTTCTTTTCAACTTGTTCCTTCAACCTTCAAATAATCTGCTGACCCAGATAAAATTCCGGTGGTTACCCTTAAAAATATCAACTCAGAATTATCCCCGATTCTATCAAAATTTAACTGAGTAATTCATCGCAAATATGTGGAAAGTGGCAAGAGTATGTCCGGTCTTCAAGAACGCGGGCAACCAATTCCCTCCCTCTCAGCACAAACCCATTAGTCTCCTTAGTATTATCAGCAAAGTTTTGAGGCCATATAAACAAGAATTTCGTCGAGTACCTGGATAGAAACCACCTCTTGTGAGACGAGCGCTATGGGTTTCGAGCAGCCTGATTCACTGCTGACGTCTTATCTATTATTACACACAGACTTAGTGAGGCCGTTGACGACACAAATACAGCAAAGACCATAGCATTAGATATTTCGATGGTATTCGACGAGGGATAGCGCAAAGGTCTATTACACAAGCTCTCCGGTTAGGGAGTCCCCGATTAGTTTTATCTGTAATAAAACAAGTAGATCCCTGAAGATTGTTATTGACGGCCTTTTTTCCGAGGCCCTGGTGGTCAACGCAGACGTTCTCCAGGGATCACTTCAATGTCCAACCCCCCTCTCTCTCTCTCATCATTTCAGTAGTAATATGTAAATATATTTTTAAACATAATAATTAAGTTTAAACTAGTAAATTTAAATAGAATAATTAGGCTTACTTTTGAATTAAATTTTTTTAATTTTTTAATTTTATATAGTATTATATTCGTTTTGTTGATTCTATAATTCGCATAATTTTGTTTATATAGCGGTGTGAGTATTTTGAGATCACAACAGATTAACTAACTTTTATCTCTTAAATATATATTTAGATTTTTAGACTCCAATTTTTTATCCTTTCACCGTTAATTTATAATATTTTTTTTCTCATTTTCTCCTATCATCTTTTCTTTCTTTTTAAAAATTATTCTTCTCTTCTTTCTTCTTCTTCCCTTTTCGTTTACGATTTAAGATACTTACCCTTTCTTTTTAACGCTCTCTCACTCTCTCTCTCTCTCTCTCTCTCTCTCTCTCTCTCTCTCTCTCTCTCATTACATAAATGATCTAAGGATGTACTCCGATCATTTGTAAGCATCTCTGCAAATGATACGACGATAAATGCGCGCACATCCAAAGGTCTTGACGATCAGGGATTAGCATCTCCTCTTTCTTCTAACATTAAATTCCTAGTGAGGGAAAACTAGCTGTTTATATTCAATGGCTCCCAAGCCAAACTGGTTATATTCCATCACGAATGGTTAGTACCCAAACAACGACCAGTTTACGATGAACGAACGTCCCCTCGAGGAGGCCCCTTAGACTCACACCCGACTACAAGCGGAATTCATATATACGATTCATATGCAGATATCGGTAAAACGCTCGGCTCCCTCTACCGCCCCAGTAAGTACCTGAGCCCCCGTGCTATCCTCTACCTTAATAACAGTCAGATCAGACCACAAATGGAGTACTGTTGCTATAGCTGGGAAAAAGCTGCGTAGACCTCCCTTGATAGAATTCAAAAGGGTCTGCGAAGCCTTGTTGGAGAAGAATTATTTTCCACACACTAAACACTTTCATACAGCCGGAATCTGGTGAGTCTATCACTACTCTATCGCTACTTTCAAGGAGAGTACTCTGACGACATGCGTCACCTGGTTTGACTAGGTCTAAGCTTCACGGCTAGGACCCGCCATGCCACTTATATATTAGCAATCCACCCAAACTTCCTTCGTATTTAATTGGCGAGAAGTAATTTGACAGCTTCCTCCCGCGAGCTACTGACCTATGAAACAAGCTCCCACGAGAATGTTTCCCCGATCACTACAATCTTGACCTGTTCAAGTCTCGAGTCATCCGTTATCTACTCCCTACCATCCATGTAAACAATCCCTCAACGTAAACCTCTACCTTAAAGTCAGTAAAGTGATATACGTTTTGGCCGATCATGTCTCGAAATAAACATGACTGAATGGGCAGAAGATTATCCCGCAGTAGGTTACCATTGTTTTCTGCGGTAGACTGGTTGCCAGCCAAGGCTGTAAAACCCAATCTCCTATTATTTAACACATAACTGGAGGGAAGAGACGGATTAATACCTTTCCCGAGGTTATTTGTGCGTAAGTGAATATCACGAATTCAACTGGATCTCGAACTCGGCTCCTTATTTGTCGTTCCGAGTAGATATCCACTGCACCACAACGTACATCATATCATGCTATCTACTAGCTTTATCACGGCTTCCGCTCCGATGAACTTAGATCATTAGTGCCCCCTAGGTACGAATTTGCACGAGATACTAGATTAGCAACTACGTCCCACCCTTTTACAGTGAAACCGATAAAATGTAACCACAATTTCTACTCCAATAGCTTCTTTTCTCGCACTTCCCACCTGTGGAATTCCCTTCCACATACTTGCTTCCCCGACAGCTACAATCTTCAGGCGTTTAAATGTAAAGTCAATAGACATCTAACACACTAACTCGCATCCATTCTCTCAAACAATCTTCCCGTCTACATCCTTACCCGTCTATCATCCTCCTTCTGACATTTCCCATATCTAACCACTCTTTCTCATCACATTCCCCTATGTAACCCCCTGCGGAATAGTGGCAGTGGAATGCCTTGCTTGGGGTGATATGATTATTAAAAAAAATTCTGTACTATTATAATGTGGATATAAAGTGGGAGATCAATTCTACTTTACAATCAATATATAAATTGATCCCTCACTTTATGGCCACGTTCATCCTTCTCTTACCTACTTTCTGACACCTCCAATAACCAGTCACTCTTTTTCAGCACTTTCCCCTATGTAACCCCCTGCGCAATAGTGGCAGTGAAATGCCTTGCTTGGGGTGATATGATTATTAAAAAAAAATTCTATACTATTATAATGTGGGTATAAAGTGGGGGATCAATTCTATATTACAATCAATATATAAATTGATCCCTCACTTTATGTCAACATTCATCCTTCTCTTACCTACTTTCTGACACCTCCAATAACCAGTCACTCTTTTTCAGCACCTTCCCCTATGTAACCCCCTGCGCAACAGTGGCAGTGGAATGCCTTGCTTGGGGTGAAATGATTAAAAAAAGCAAACAAAAAAAACAAGATTGCTGAGAATGTCAGAATAGAAGAAAAAAAAGTACAGAAATTAAATCGATATAATATATCGACTAACATTGTATTTCAATTTTTGAACTGTTGAAATATACGGAACTGAACTATGTAACATCGATCGATTTAAAAAAAAAAATATCGAACTTGAAAAAGAAAAAGAAAAAAAGAAGTCAAAGAAGAAAAGAAGATCAAAGCGAAGAATATGAAGAAGAAAAAAGAAAAAAGATGAAGAAGAAAATAAAAAAGAAGAAAAAGATGAAGCAGAAGAAAAAGAGGAAGACGAAGAAGAAAAAAGATGATGAAGAAAAAGAAAAAGCAAGAAAAAGAAGAAAAAGAAGAAGAAGAAGAAGAAAAAGAAAAGGAAGATGAAGAAGAAAAAGAACAGGATGAAGAAAAATAAGAAAAGGATGATGAAGAAGAAAAAAGATGAAGAAGAAGAAAACGAAGAAAAGAAAGAAATAGAAAAAGAAGAGGGCGAAGAAGAAGATGAAAAAGAAGAAAGTGAAGAAAAATGAAAAAGCTGAAGAAAAAGAAGAAGAAAAAGCTGAAGAAAAAGAAGAAGAAAAAGAAGAAGAAAAAGAAGAAAAAGCTGAAGAAAAAGAAGAAGAAAAAGCTGAAGAAAAAGAAAAAGAAGAATTTGAAGAAAAAAGAATTCATTGTTTTATTTTATACGCCTTACCAACTCTTTACAAGTTGTTTAAAACCAGAAAATAATTTTAGATTGTAAGAATTTTTTTTTTTTTTTTTTTTTTTAGAGGTAGATAAATAATAAGAGTTTAGTGATATGGGTACTTACTAAGTAACCCATAACTGGGGGTGGGGAGGTGAAGTAGATTCATATATTTCCCAAAGATGTTTGTACGTAAATAAATATAACGAACCAAACGGAAATTGGAAATTGTATCTCCGGTGATTCGTTATCAATTACACCACCTGCACACCCAAGCTTTCATCATCTATTTCCCAAGCGGTCACCCATGTAGGTACCACCTAGGCTTGATGTTTCTCAACTTCGGGTATTTCAACTTGATGTGGCCGTAAGCTCGAGGGGGAGAAAAAAAAAGATGAAAAAAGAAGAAAAAGAAGATGAATAAGAGTAAAATGAAGAACAAGATGAAGAAGAAAATAAAGAAAAAGAGGAAGAAAAAGAAGATAAAAAAGAAGATGATGATGAAGAAGAAGAAAAAGAAGATAAAGATGAAGAAGAAAATGAAGAAGATGAAGAAAGAAGAAGAAAATGAAGAAGATAAAAAGATGATGATGAAGAAGAAGAAAAAGAAGAAAACAGATGAAGAAGAAAATGAAGAAGAAAAAGGAAGAAGTAAACGGAAGATGAAATAAGAAGAAAAAGCAAATGAAGAAGAAGAAGAAAATGAAAAAGAAGAAAAGGATGACGAAGAAAAAAGAAGGAAAAGAAAAAGATGAAAAGAAGAAGAAAAAGAAGATGAAGAAACCGCTTCGTTAATTTTTTTGCCGTACGAGTGACAAAAGAAAAAGAACGAATAAGAAAATGACTGCCAGAGGATGTCGTTATCGAAAATCGATTTGCTTCCAGGAATAAGACTCTTCACAATAAATGTGCATATCTGAGCGGATTTGTACGTACGCAAACCCGTGTGTGTGTGTGCGCGTGTGTGCGTACGCGCGCGTCTCTTCCGTGAGCTGAAGAACCTGTCGGTTCAGTTTGTTTATTGTTCTATATATTTTTACACTGGAAGTATTTTTTTACCACTTATCAACGAGACATCTGAACAGGGGGGAAACTAAGTTATCAAGCATAGAGATCGCGTTCCCGAGACTTGCAAAAAAAAAAAAAAAAAAAAAAAAAAAAATTAAATTAAAAATTGAAAGCAGAAATCGTGGTTCTAATCTGATCAGAAATATCCCGATTATCTTGAAAACGTACACGCTGACGTTATTTTGCTGTTGCAGGAAGAATATGCACATCTTGAGTCACTCAAAGAGCATATGCAAAATATTCACCGTTGCATGCAGGGACGTCTTTTAAGGGTCTTTGCGAGTATGTAGCAGACGAACTGAACCAAAACACGAAGCGTTCAATTTGAGGCATGAGTACAATTAATCCAAAGCCTGACGCATAGTAGAATATTTGAAATCTCTATATATAAAAGGTAATCTGTGAGTCTGTGTGTGACTGTAAGCTATACATTCTTACATTTTTTAAGCTACGTCATTCAAACTTTCTAGGAACACATATCTACAGGAAAGCCAGGTTGACACATACTTTTTGAGTTTAAGTTCAGCAATTTTCCCTTTCGCACTTTTTGGCCAATGGAGCCGATTGTTTACATTTGCTCAGTAAAACATCTAAGATCTAACATGGTTGCTAAATTACGTCACAGAAATCCAATCACACGTGTCAAACGCGACTAAAATATTTTTTTATTAAAAAAAAATGGTCCTCTATATTGAATTTTTTTTCCTATAAAATCAAATGTCTACATTTTTACATATTCTTCGAAAATTTCTGAATTGAGAGCGTTTCTTATTTATAATTTCAGCAAAACAAAATAAATAATTTTTATTTTTATGTTAAATTCATTTAGTCAACAAAAAATGTAAATGTTTTCCCTCGTAATTTTGAAACAAAAACAAAGGCAATGTTGTTTACAATGTCACACCAAACATCAAATCACGTTTACGCAAAACAAAAGAAATTGGATTTTTTTCTCCTACTACTAAAATGTTCTGAGTTGCACGGGCAACACCGGGCTATGATGCTAGTATTTATATATATATATATCCAAATCTACCATCCGCCCGTGCATTGAATATTGCTGTCAAATGTGGTCGGGTGCTCCTGCTCTCCACCCCGGTTTCCTCGACTAAATCCAACGAAGAATCTGTAAAGTGATCAATCCCGATTTGGCAGCAACGATACAGTCGCTTTCTCACCGGCGCAATGTGGCTTCCCTGTGTCTCTTCTACAAATACTTTCACGGCTTCTGCTCCGATGAACTTAGCTCACTGGTACCCCCTATATATGAATTTCCCCGAGCAACAAGATTAGCAACTAGGTCCCACCCTTTTGCTGTGAAACTGATAAATTGTAAACGCAACTTCTACTCCAACAGCTTCTTTTCTCGCACTTCCCGCCTATGGAATGCCCTTCCACATACTTGCTTTCCCGACAGCTATAATCTTCAAGAATTTAAATGCAAAGTCAATAGTCATCTCCTGTCTTACTAACTTACATCCTCTCTCTCATGCTTTTTCTAAGTCCACCCCACTCTCATCAGTATTCGCTACCTTCTCATACTCTCCTCCTGACACCCCCTGTAACCTGTCACTCTTTCTCATAACATGCCTCCTATGTAACCCCCTGCACAACAGTGGCAGTAAAATGCCTTGCTTGGGACCACACGATTATATATATATATATCTATATCTATATATATATATATATATATATAAATGTTAGATCATAGTTATGAAAATGATTTTCATTCAAAGTTATTGTTTCTTATATTTAAATGAAAATCATTTTCACAACAATTATCTAACATTGGCTGATGACGAAGTAGAAATTAATAAAACAAATTTAATTATATGATTATATTATGCTTTACAATATTTATTGCATTATATATATATATATATATATATATATATATATATATATATATATATATATATATATCCCGGATGGAAGCAATCGGATGTCAACCCATACTGACGAGCTATGATACAGCGAAACAGCACTGCATGTGGATGACCATGCATTCGTGGGGAAATTGTTGATTTTAAAAACAGTATCGACTCACTGCCATTTACGCATCGTTTTTCAGCAATGAATTGAACACTTTTGGCTGCTGGCGTTGGCTTATATTGTGCATATAACGCTAAAATTTGCATTCTTCGGGTGGGCAGGGAGTTTATGTGTGCGGGTTGGGGGTTTTTTCACACTCGCACGTTAAGTGTCTTCTGATGCCTTCCTTGTCTGTAAAGGATTTTTTTATCACTGACTTGCGAAATTTGTTTTCGTCTTTATACTTTAAAATTGTTTTCAGCGATTTTTACTCTACGGGTCATCTAGTTCTTTTTATTGCTTTGGGGATAGTATTTGAATTTAGTGTGTGTGTGTGTGTGTGTGTGTGTGTGTGTGTGTGTGTGTGTGTGTGTGTGTGTGTGTGTGTGTGTGTGTGTGTTTTCACATCCGAATGCAAAAAAAAAAAAAAAATCACCAGAAGTTAGATCAAGAAAGTGTTCAATCAGTCAGTGAAGTGCCATACGTGATATACACGCTTGGGCGATCATGTCTCTTCCGAGACATGACTGACTGGGCAGAATATTATCCCGCAGTAGGTTGCCATTGCTTTCTGCGGTAGACTGGTTGCCGACCAAGGCTATAGAACCCAATCAGTTCTATTATTTAACCCATAACGAGAAGAGACGGATTAATACCTTTCACAAGGGTATTTGCGCGTAAGTGAGTGCAAGGAATTCAACTGGAATTCGAACTCGGCTCCCCAATTTCTCGTTCCGAGTCGATATCCAATGCGCCACAACGCACATCCGTAAGAAGAAGAAGAAGAAGAAGAAGAAGAAGAAGAAGAAGAAGAAGAAAAAAAAAAGTGTTCAATACACAATCATAAACAAGCCATAATCTATCAGTCGTTGTCACACCTCAGCTTCGTGCGCATTTTCATATCAGTAACCATTTTGCCAGACCAAGAAAAAAAAAGGGCAAAAAAAAGTTTCCCTCATTAATGTCATGTCATCAACAATCTCCTAATTTTGTATTTCAATAAAATAGGGGGATATTATTTTCGGAGAATTTATTTTTAATTTTGCCGAATTTTTCGCCAGACACCTGACATGAGGAATCACAGTCAATCTTGTTACAGGCGACATGTAAATTGAAAATAACATGAAACTCCAGATGTCAAAACACGGTCCAGACTTTTTACCCGGGCGTCTTCACCTGTTGTTTGATTACCAAGAACAAACTCAGAGAACATCGGCAAAACAAACAAACTTAGTTTCCGGTAATGGAGACGGTGGTGGATATATTCTTCTGTCATGTGCCATGTCCTTTCAGAACGTAGGCTATCATGGTTCTCCACATCTTCCTATCCTTTGTTTCTCTTAATATCTTCTGTTTTGGTATTTCTCCTAAATCCTGCTCTGCCACCCGCTTGCTTAAACCCATTAAGTTTTCACCTGTTTCCCTTTCCTTCTATCCGTCCTGTGAGTATCAGATTCTCCAAGCCCTCTTTCCTCATTATGTGTTCTAGAAACTTTAACTGTCACTTCCTGCTGTAAAGCTCACTAATTAGGTTATGTGTTGTTTTCCACTTCCCCTCTTGTCCTTTATCTGTTCTGTGAGTATCAGATTCTCCAAGCCCTCTTTCCTCATTATGTGTTCTAGAAACTTTAACTGTCACTTCCTGCTGTAAAGCTCACTAATTAGGTTATGTGTTGTTTTCCACTTCCCCTCTTGTCCTTTATCTGTTCTGTGAGTATCAGATTCTCCAAGCCCTCTTTCCTCATTATGTGTTCTAGAAACTTTAACTGTCACTTCCTGCTGTAAAGCGCACTAATTAGGTTATGTGTTGTTTTCCACTTCCCCTCTTGTCCTTTATCTGTTCTGTGAGTATCAGATTCTCCAAGCCCTCTTTCCTCATTATGTGTTCTAGAAACTTTAACTGTCACTTCCTGCTGAAAAGCTCACTAATTAGGTTATGTGTTGTTTTCCACTTCCCCTCTTGTCCTTTATCTGTCCTGTGAGTATCAGATTCTCCAAGCCCTCTTTCCTCATTACGTGTTCCAGAAACTTTAACTGCTACTTCCTTCAGTAAAGCTCACTAATTAGGTTATGTCTTGTTTTCCACCTCCCCTCTTGTCCTTATTTGTCCTGTGAGTTTCAGATTTACCCACCCTGAAACATAACAACGCCTTAAATGACTCGAAGCGTGTTCTGTAGAACCACATTTCATCAAGAGAAGATCATCCAATACTCACTGCAATACAGGTAGACAGATTCTTCTTCTTCATGTGCCGTGTTCCTTCAGGACGTAGGCGATCATGGACCTCCACTTGGCTCTTTCTCTTGTCGCTCTCAATAATTTTTCTCTTGGTATCTCTTCTAAGCCCCGGTCCGTCAACCGTTTGCTCAGACCTAACAAGTAAGTCTTGCACTGCTTTCCCCTGTCTCTCTTTCCCTCTATCCGTCCTGTGAGTATCAGATTCTCCAAGCCCTCCTTCCTCATTACGTATTCCAGAAACTTTAGCTGTCACTTCCTGATGTAAAGCAGAAGTTTCCTTTGCATTTCCATTCTCTCCAAAACCGCGTCGGGACTCTCATGTTTGGTCTATGGCATCTTCAGCATTCTTCTGTAGAACCACATTTCGGTCGCTTTGAGGCTCTTCTTCATCCTTGACTTGGTTGTCCAGTATTCGCTGCCATATTCGAGGCCAGTCAGTCAGTTTAGGTGCCATACGTGATACACGCTTGGGCGATCATGTCCCGAAAGAGACATGACTGACTGGGCAGAAGATTATCCCGCAGTAGGTTGCCATTGCCTTCTGCGGTAGACTGGTTGCCGACCAAAGCTATAGAACCCTATCTGTCCTGCTATTTAACCCATAACTGGAAGGAAGAGACGGATTAATACCTTTCCCAAGGGTATTTGCGCGTAAGTGAATACAATGGATTTAACTGGAATTCGAACTCGGCTCCCCGGTTTCTCGTTCCGAGCCGATATCCACTGTACCACGAGGCCAGATATTACGTAAAAAGCCAGTACTCCTTTCTTTGTTTCCAAATAAATTTTCCTCTCTTTTATTACTCAGCTTTTTGGAATGCGTCTTTGGCCATGCCAAAACGTTTTCGGATCTCAGTGTCGCGCTTTCCGTCTTCTGTTAGAACACACTTCCCAGGTATTTAAATTTCTTCACCTGGCAAAATAGAACTCTTTTATTCACCTGATTGATTTTCTGGAGCCTAAATCTAAACTTATGTATGACTAAGTTTTGGCAGCAAATTTAGCTCTCCTCAGCGAAGATATTCAATGACATAAAATAGTTTAATCAATTTTCATAAAAAAGTATATTATTTTTCGGAATATATCGCTAACCGTTGTATGAGATGCACACTTAATTTGAAGAAGAAAAAAAATTAACAGGAACAAAAGCTACAATCGTATTTTCAATAAGAAATCAGTACATTAGTATTTATTGTTCTCCGTATAAAACACGTAAAACAAAAAAATATTTACAATTACAGTGCATATGGCGTGGCGAGTTTTAGGGGTGAAGGTCTGTAACTTGCCTGAACATGGCTTACGGACACATCACATTGAAACAATGGTCTCCGAAAGATCACCATGTTTTAATGAAGACATGCTATATATATATACTCTTTGAGAGTTTACTCGTCCTCTCGGCTCAGTCGATGAAAAACTAAACTGGGCGATTAAAGTTTATTGCTTTACTCGCCCGCGGTCGATTAAAAGTCTCGTTATGAAACGTGTAACCTTGAACTATGGAAAAAGTTAATCTGATTTCTTTTACAACCCAAAAGTATGCCATTGAAGATTCATAAGTTACTTAGAATGACCTACAATGACATTATTGAACTCTTGGCTTTTATCGTTCCGGTCAGTGTAAACATTCGTTTAATTAACGCTTCCAGAGTGGAGCCAAAATGACTCTGCCGTCCAGATTAAAGATGCTCACAGATTTTTAGAAACTTATTTGGAAAAATATTATTCTATATTTCCTCCCCGCTTACGAAAAGTAAAAACCAACATTTGAATGAAAGAAAAAAAAAACGCATACTTCTTTCAACCAAGCTCCGAAAAACAAATTATACATGTAAGTAATTTTCTTATCGAAAATCGTTGGGATATTTATTATTTTTTTATCATCTATGAGATGGCGGTTGTAGTCAAACAGAAGAAACTACGAATTTAGGTACCTCCACTCAATTGTAAGACAGCAACAACAACAACAACAAAAAAAAAACAGTATCAGGGCTCAAACTTAATAAAACAAAATTTTATGATCAAAATGTTTATGCTATTATTAACAGGAAAGATACAATTTTGTTGTTACTATTTTTTCAGTTTTTAAAATCCTTTCTAACACGTTTGAAATTTTAATTAAAATTTCATTTTTTGTTTTTCGTCAGCGATTCACGCTATGTTTACGTAAGGCGACTATTAAGAAAATGGAGTCGGTCGAGTAAAATGATTTTGGGGCTAGCAAATTTTCCCTCGCTCTCGACCGCCAGTCGAGTGATTTCTTTTTCAAATGTCAAAGGCTGTATGTATGTATGTATGTATGTATGTATTCGTTGAAAATGACAGACAATGTATTATCAGTAAGATTTTTATATATTTTTTCATGTTTTCTTATGATTTTTTTTCTTTCAAATTATATAGAATTGTCCAAGTATTTTGTTTTTCCGAACACTTTCGGCTATACATTTACATTTTATCAAGGGTGAATTTTATTTTATGTGTAAGTGAATATGTGTAGAGTTTATGTATGCAGAGTCAGTGTATGCTATATCCCGAACACGGTAACCACATAACCAAAGTGAAAGATTTTTTTTATTAATAATGCATCTAAATTTTTTTAAAAATGGATGGTGTTATCATGTGTATATTGTCAACAAGTATGTTACTAATAGGGCCTGGTAGATCTTACTGTGTGTTTAAATAAGATCGAACGGAACTGTGGTCTGAAAGGTGCAAGGTCAATATTCTCGTCAATCGTTTGGTAGTGTGGCCAATGTAATTATTTACGAATTTTGATTGTTCAAGTTCTTCGAAGGACATGTAAATTTGTGAACGAAACTAGTTCTCTGCAGTTTAGATCTTTCAGCTGAATTGTTATTATTGACGATAAGGTTAGCAGTTAGCAGTCGGGTCCTTGTGTCGGGTCAGGAAGTTTTTCTATTGTGAATCCATCATGCGCATATACAAATCTACCATCCGGCCTTGAATTAAATACTGCTGTCATATCTGGTCGGGCGTCCCTGCTGTTCATCTTGGAGTTCTCGACAAAATCCAAAGGTGCATATGCAATGTAGTCGATCCTGACCTCGCGACCCTACCCGACCTCTCTCTCTCTCTCTCTCTCTCTCTCTCTCTCTCTCTTATTTCAAGTATTGTTTAGTTATGCATTGACGATGCAGAAGTAGCAGTTATACAGATGGTTTGTTGGTTCTCTCCAAACCATTAGCACGCTAAACTTGATATTAGCATTCTTCCCTTGAGATCATGATCGCAAAGTTTCGACACAGATGTTGCACACTTTGTGATGGGCCGAGCTGTTGTCCTGATATCCAAGTGGTACAGTAGGCAAGATAAAGTCATTAATGCAAAGTGAAGTTTCCACAGATATAGCAGAAGATACCTGGATCATTACAGCACCTCTTTGGGGATGTTGTAGCCATAGGAGGAAAGTGATGAGAAAGAGGAGCAGGTTATAAGGAGTGTCGAGAGCATGGTATATATACTTAGTGATAGTCGTTAGCATATCAGCAGTAGACCTGGTGAAGCGGAAACCATACTGTTTGTCAGAGAAGAGACTGTGGGCTTTAAAGTAGGCAAGATAAACCTTGACAAAGTCATTAATGTTACACCTTTGATCCTGCAAGGTGAAGTTTCCACAGATATAGCAGAAGATACCTGGATCATTACAGCGCCTCTTTTTTGGGGGATGTTGTAGCCATAGGAGGAAAGTGATGAGAAAGAGGAGCAGGTTATAGGGAGTGTCGAGAGCCAGGTATATATACTTAGTGATAGTTGTTAGCATATCAGCAGTAGACCTGGTGAAGCGGAAACCATACTGTTTGTCAGAGAAGAGACTGTGGGCTTTAAAGTAGGCAAGTTAAAAATTGACAAAGTCCTTAATTTTACACTTTTGATCCTAACAAGTGAAATTTTCACAGGTATAGAAGAAGATATCTGGATCATTACAGCACTTTCTTCTTTGAGTAGTTGTAGCTATTCTTGCTAGACCTCAGAGATTGTATACTGGAATGTTTAAACAAGCAGCAATAAATCAGTATTAGGATTAGGACAGAAGTTTTTATAGGAAAATTGTGCACAATTCTAATTAGCTATTAATTAGGGATTAATCTCAAATTAATGGTTAGAATCAGGAAGTATATATAAAAGAAAAAGTGCGAAAAGCCGAGAACGTTTTGTATAAAGTATATATATATATATATATATATATATATATATATATATATATATATTGTTGTTGTTATTATTATTAATATTACTTGCTTTTTGTATGATATATTAAGAACACCATAATGGTATTTAGGTCTCTACACGTGTTCCGAGTCTAAAGTTGACTCTATTCAGGTGAATAAACGTGTAGCTTTTCTAATGGCCAAGGTATCATGTATACATAGAGAAGTGGTAAGTTGGTCAAAAAGTTCATATTCGTACGTGCGTTCTGTTTTATTTTTTTTTCCACTAACACGTTAAGTTTCTCCTGTCGTCCACGTTGACCGTAAAAATTATTTTCATTGACTTGCGAAATTTGAATTCGTCTTTATATTTCAAAACTGTTTTCAGCGATTTTGATTCAATTCTACTCTACGGGTCATTTATTTATTTATTTATTTATTGTTGTTTGAAACAACCACTATTTCTGTTTTTAATATATATATATATATATATATATATATATATATATATATCCTACGTTGCTTAACACATTTAAATGTAAATACAAGGTAATAAAAGATGAAATTCTGAACTCTTGTCTCAAATTCATCTTTTGATCTTAAACACAAATTTACTCAATGGACAAGAAAAACAAAAGAATTGGTCTTGTCATTTGAATACTTTTGGAGGGGACTATTGTGGTGCAGAGGATATCGGCTTCGAACGAGAAATCGGGGAATCGATTTCGAATTCCAGTTGAATTCATTGCATTCACTTACGCACAAATTTTCTTGGTAAATGTATTAATCCGTCTCTTCCTTTCAGTTATTCGTTAAATAACAGGAGAGATTGGGTTCTATAGATTTGGTCGGAAACCAGTCTACCGCAGAAAGCAATGGCAACCTACTGGTTAGGTTCTATAGCCATGGATCGTAACCAATCTACAGAAGAAAGTAATGGCAATGTACTGTGGGATAATCTTCTGCCCAGTCAGTCATGTCTCTTTAGAGACATGGTCGCCCCTAGCGTGTATTACGTATGACACTTAACTGAATGACTGATATATATATATATATATATATATATATATATATATATATATATATATAATCATATCACCCCAAACAAGGCACTTTACTGTGACTGTTTTGCAGGGGGTTACATAGAAGGAAAGTTAGGAGAAAGAGTGACAGGCTATATGGGGTGTCAGGAAGTGGGTAAGAGAAGGGTGAGAATACTGATGAGAGTGGAGTGGACGGAGAAAGGAACATGAGAGAGAGGATGCAGGTTAGTGAGATAGGAGATGACTATTGACTTAATATTTAAATTCTTGGAGATTGTAGTTGTCTGGGAATCAAGTAAATAGAAGGGAATTCCACAGGTGGAAAGTGCGAGAAAAGAAGCTAAAGAAATAGAATTTGCGTTTACAATTTATTGGTTTCACAGTAAAAGGGTGGGATCTTGTTGCTCGAGTAAATTTACATATAGGAGGCACCAGTGAGCTAAGAAGCCGTGAAAGTATCTAAACTTATTTATAAATGGAACTTTGTGTGTGTGTGTCTCTGTGTGCGAACCGATTTTCTTGAACATTTACACAGTTGTACTATAAGCGTCTGCGAGTGTTCTTATCTAGGTTTTGTGTCGAGGTACCCACGATAAATATCAAAAATCGATAATCGAAAAAATCGGGTTATAGAAGGAGTGGTCCGATTTTAATCAAATTTGATACAATCATAGAAAAAGACAAAAGAAACAATATTCAGAAGTTTCAAAGTTGCAGTTCTTACAATAGTGCATAAAATCGATAATATATATTTATAAAAGGCAAGATGTTTGTGTGTGTGTGTCTGTTCATCTGCCTGTATGTCTGTATTTTTTCAGCCCTTTTATTTTAGTTTTTGCTTCGGGTTTCGCTCTAAGTAGGTATAATTTTAGTTTTTAGTCTCAGCCATGATACCATTTACTCAGAGGACTTATTTAGCCTTCAAAATTTAGTTCACGACGAAAAACTTCTTTGATATCGATCCCAGGAAATCAAAATTTGACTTAAATTCATTCATTTTTCTTTCAATCTACGGTTTCGCTTTAACTGGAAACAACTATTGCTTTTTAGTCTTTCGTGCCAACGTCCAAAGAGTCTGAGCTTCAGGACCATGGATTAGTTTTAAAGCTTTCATTACACCCGAGCAATATATATATAAAATAGAAAATAAAATAGAAAGAGGAATCTAACTTTAATCCGAAAAAAATAAAAAAACTGGGAAAATTTAAAAACTTTCGATTTGAACTAAGAAAAGTATCAATGACTTTTTAAAAGTCACTCCTTTGCATTTTTTTCACGAAAAATGCCAGCTTAGGGTGAAAGCAAATAGTTTAGTTATTTGTTTAAACAAACACAAATACACATATATATATACTTTTCTCTCTTTTGATTTAGATCTGATGAGGCCTTGAATGGCGTTATCTACTTGATCAAATCTCCTCTCATTTTCAGGGAACATTTCTACTTATCAAATTTGAAACGATTCCGAGATTTCAATATCCTGTTTTAGTAACATATATATATTATAAGGAAGTGAAAGAACAGATATATTAAACCGACTGTTCGTTGCATTTAATTTTATAAAAGTGCTCAATACAGAGTAGAGCCTAATGTATAAACATTTGAATAATGTATAGTATAGTATTCTCCAGACAAATTAAAAATTGTCATTTTATCATGACATAACATTTTCCTTCATGCGACCTAAATGTTCAACTTTATAGCTCAACCTAATTCTCCGTTTTGACTGAGTAATACAGACACGCCCATGATCATATTGTTTAACATCCTCCAACCACCTCTCCTTAATTTTCTGAATAACCATTAATTCATTTTAAATTTTGTACAATAAATAATTTTCACTATTTAATTTTAAAATATCGCCTCAAGAATAATAATAATGTTCTGAAACATAAAATTTTTCGTGTAGGGATATAATGCTTTTATAAGTCATTGTAATAACAAAATTACGATATATATATAGACATTCGATTGCTTCTAGCAAGAATTTAAACCCAACCGAATTTATATCAGTCGACGATTCTACCTTTGAGCTATAGGCGCTCGGTGGAGGAAGGCGAAATTCAGCGTGTTATATACACAATGTAAACACACACCATTAGCCGAGAGTATTCAAATTCATTACTGAATGAACGATGCGTAAATGCGTGAGTAGCTATTGTTTTTAAAGTCTACCATTTCTTCATAGTGCTCAATCGGCGCGAGAGAGCGTAGAGCACTCTGGCTATTGGGCGTGTATAATGATAATGTATACGCTAAAAGGTCTGCCTTTTTCTACCGGGCGCCCATAGCCCAGAGGAAGAATTCCGTCGGATTTCAATCCTGGGTAAAAAGCAATCGGAGTCTAACCGTACTGATGAGCTGTGATACAGCGAAACAGAACTGTCTGTGGATGACTATATATATATATATATATATATATATATATATTTTAAATCATATCACCCCGAGCAAGGCAGTCACGCCACTGATGTGCAGGGGGCTATGTAATAGTGAAAAGATTGAAAAAGAGAAAGCCGGAAACCACATCCTAAACAGGGAACAAGGGATGAGCCTCTTAACCTGTTCAATAGATGTGGGTGGAATATATATATATATATATATATATATATATATATTACGATGATCAGTGATATTATGTATCCAGAAACGTAGGATCAGCGCTCTCTCGGTGCATTTACTTCTTATTAAATTACGATCAAATGTATTACGGTGAACTACTAGTGCATTTAAAGTGTTGTCATGCATCATATCCCTGTAATGCTTATATAACACCGGTCGACATTTTTTTTTTTTTACCCAAATGTTGTAGACCAATATGCTCAAACCGTATCTTGGTTTCGTTCACATTTCTTTCATAAATTATTGACGTACACTACCGGCCATAATTATAAGGCCACCCCAGTGTTTTAAAAAAAAAAATGATGTATTTCATACTATTTTTTAGTATTTATTGCCAAGTGAATAATTGTAAATGAAAATAGAATGGATCTTTTGTTAATATTGCACAATAACATGTGCATCAAATGAATTTACAAATATTTAATAATTACCTATATTGTAATTTCATCAATGAAAGAATGAAGAAAATTTAAAGTGATTCGGATGAGTTCATCTTTGCTTCCTTGCCTTGTAAAAGTTTGCAAAATAGTAATAATTAAAGAACCATTCTATTTTCATTTGGCAATAAATACTAAAAATAGTATGAAATACATCATTTCTTTAAAAAAAAAAAACTGGGGTGGCTGTATATGTCTGATTGAGTTTTATTTTGACTTACTTTGTTTTTAATAGGGATTAATTAATATGTTGCTTATTATTATGCTGCACTTTGATCTGTATAATTGTTGTGACGTGGCTCGTACCATGTGACATCCGGTCACCTGGATGTATAAAAGACAATGTGCGCTTAGCAAGAGGGTTGTCATTATCACGGACTTCGGGAAGTAATATCTACCACTACGAGAGACTGTAAATATTGTTGTACCACGCTGTTAATAAAGTAGTTTTTCTACATTTCTACGTGTAGTGTATCTCTTCATTCCACGATACAATAATAATCTACCCCGATAAGCCCAATCAAATTGTTAGAAAATAGGAAGTTTATCAATTCTATACGAAAATCACAAAACATCAAGCATTTTAGATCAGAAAGTTGCGTCAGGTAAAAAATCCACGAAAAATGAAGTCTTTCTTGGTTAGAAAATAGAGACTGACAAGGTTAAAAATACACTTGAGTTATTAGGATGCTTTTCCTTGTATTATAAGTTATCTGAACCTAAAATAAAACGTTTTAACTGTTTTACTTGCATTATTATGTCCTGGAATTTAACAGTGAAATTAAACATTTTAGCCTATTTTGAGCAAAAAAAAGCATTATCTATACAGAGAAGATCTGATGTGATGTGGCAAAACGGACTTGATTTTCAGGATCAGCGTTTAAAATTGCCGCAAAACATGTCCCCATTACCTAACAATATTTGGGTCAAAACAAAATGTCGACCGGTGTAATCTTATTTTAAGTTTCTAGATGTTTCACCGATGTACACTGTTGAGCATTTTGTACAATCTGTTTTTTTTTTCTTGCCTGTGTTATGTTGTTGTTTCTATCTTGTTTGCTGTTAACGATATATCTTTTCTATCAGAGTCGGCGTTGATGAAATTTAGATTAACGTTGGAGGAGTCATTTTTAATGGTGGCTCTTATGGTGTTGGTTGATAGGATTATGAGTCTACTTTTATCAAGTCACCTTGATGTAGTGTAATGGTTAGCAAGCCAGTTCTCGCTAGAATCATTAGAGTTGAGTACTGAGTGCCTCAATACTTTCGACATTGCGTTTAAAAATCACCTCATGTCATGGTTATTGGGATTATTATTATTTGTCGATTTTTGTATTTTGTGTTTGCCATTAATGCTTCACTCAGAAGCGTTTCCACTTTCTTTCATCACTTTGACTTTCCGTTCGAATACGTCATACAACCACTCATATATATATATATATAATTACGTGTGTGTGTGAGTGTGTGTGTGTGTGTGTGTGTGTATGTGTGTGTGTGTTATTTAAATAAGTAATAAAAATCATGACAAAGTTTTAAGATTTATATATGAAATTGCTGCATGAAAAGAGATATGATCAAATAGATGATGCATTTCACCATTTAAGGCTTCATCAGATTTAAAACGAAATAGATAAAAAACATGTATGTGTGCATTTGTGTTTGTTTAAATAAATAATGAAGCTTATTACGTTTCCTTATGAAAATAATAATTAAAAAAACAAAGAAAAAAGAATATTTAACTTAATGTTGACAGTAGAATCAGACAGTACGTCTTGTAGACCATCGCTGTGTAAGCAACGAGAGTGTTGTTGGGCCTTACCATGATCAGTCTCTCGCAATCCATTAACCTTTCCAATAATGGACCATTTCATTTTTTACAACACTTGCATTTTACGTTAAGTTCTCCTCATAAAAATCTTTGATAAGCGGGAGCGAAACCGGTTATTTTCTTTTTATATTTTATCCTCATTTTTTTTATAATCGTATCGCCACAAGCAAGGCATTTTACTGTCACTGATTTGCAGGGGGTCACATAGGAGTTAGAAATTTAGGAAAAGTGTGACAGGTTATAGGAGGTGTCAGGAAGTGGGTAAGTGAAGGATGAGAATACTGATGAGAGCGAAGTGGACGGAGAAAGCAGCATGAGAGAGACAGGATGAAGGTTTGTGAGATAGGAGATGACTATTGACTTTACATTTAAAGTCTTGGTGATTAGCTGTCGGGAAAGCAAATAAATGGAAGAGAATTCCACAGGCGGGAAGTGCGAGAAAAGAAGCTGATAGAGTAGAAATTGCGGTTGCATTTTATTGGTTTTACAGTAAAAGGCTGGGCTCTAGTTGCTAATCTTGTGACTCGAGTAAGTTCACATATAGGGGTCACCAGGGAGCTAAGTTCATCGGAGCTCATTATGTTTTCTAACATAAAAATTATAACTCTCAGTGCAATATATATATATATATATATATATATATATATATTAAGAGTTGTCTCGCTTAGACTGTATTTTTGTAAGGTTTCTGTTGAAATTTGATTTAAAAAGATATTTTCTTGTTGAATGTTCAAGATTTGATTTAATGGAATGATCTGGATTATGAATAGTTTATGGAAGTCTGATCAAAATCAGGTTTTCAGCCCTTTTATTTTGGTTTTTGCTTCGGGTTTTGCTATAAGTAGGTATAATTGTAGTTCTTAGTCTCAGCCATGATACCATTTACTCAGAGGATTTATTTAGCCTTTATAATTCAGTTTGAGACGGAAAAGTTATTTGACAACGATACCGGAAATCAAAATTTGACTTACATCCATTCGTTTTTCTTTCAATCTAGGGTTTCGCTTTGACTGGAACCAACTATTGCTTTTTAGTCATTCGTGCCAACGTCCAAAGAGTCTGAGCTCCATGACCATGGATTAGTTTTAAAGCTTTCATTACACTCGAGCAACCTCAGGCTATACTGCCAGTATCTAATAAAAACATTGAAATAAAGTAAGTTCATATTTGTGTGAGTAATTTTAAAAATCTATGGTTTTATTTCATAACATTTCGATGTATAGCCATTAATAATATTTGCTAAGTGTTTCGTGATATTATCGTTTGCTCCTTGGTATCAGTTAAGTGCCACACGTGATACACGCTTTCCTTTTTTCATTCTATCTTATATTTGATATTAATTTCTTTTATATTGTCTTTTTATATTGGTCTGTTTCTTTCTTTGCCATTGAAAAAATAAGAGCAGCTAGGTCGAATTTCAACAGAGGTCGCTTTTGTTCATTTAGCACAAATACTTATGGGTAAACGGCACAGTATTTTTTTGTATATAAGAGTAATTTTGACTGTAAAACAAAGGAAAACATGACAGTATGAATATAAGACATTCTGTCTTCTTACAATTTTTGGTTATTACTTTTTTATCGTGTTCCTTTACTATATTCATTTCGCAGGGTTTTTTTTCCGTATCTGATATTAACACCGTGTTATCTGGATATCTTATGCTGTTAACATTTTCCCTACCAAACGACAGATTCAATCAGTTTAGTGCCATACGTAATACACGCTTGGACGATCATGTCTCAAAAGAGATAAGACTGACTGGGCAGAAGATTTTCTCGCTGTCGATTGCCATTACTTTCTACAGTAGACTGGTTGCCAACCAAGGCTATAGAACGTAATCTGTTCTGCTATTCAATTCTTTTATCAAGATCAGTTATTTAAGTGCTATACGTGATACACGCTTGGGTCATCATGGAATATCGAACTCGGCTCTCCGATTTCTTTGTTCCGAGCCGAAATCCACTGTCCCACAACGCACACCCGTACTACATTGCTAGATTACGATCTCAAGAACCTCGACTAAATTTGACTGTAGAGAGAAAAAAAGAGAAAAAAACGGAAGTAGATTTAAAAGCAATTATGACAGTTGTACAATTATTCAGAGATCTTATAAAGTGTATATTTCTGTTTGCTTTACCAACTTTTTCCCATAGTCGAACTTTTTTTTCCTTCTTGGAAAAATCTTAGACTGATTAAAAAAAAAAAATCAAGCCTCAACCTTCTCGGAAAGACAGACACAGCACAATTATAAAATAACTGGTGGAAATAGCCACGACAAATCAAGTTTTGTTTGTTTTGTTTTGTTTTTTCGGTGTAATTTCAACTTTTACTTTGATCTCATCGTGTGGTCTGTTTATTTTAAATTCTGGACAGCAGACATATTGGTTTATGGAACGGTCAAGTGTTTACGAGCTAAACAAATTTTACCTCCCACCCAAGTTTTTTTTTCTATCTTCGACACTCAAATTACTCGTTAATCACTTCTTCTATGTGTCTTGTCCCCTCGAGACGTAAGCGATCGTGACTCTCCACAATTTCCTTTCTTCTTTTTTTATGTACCTTGTCCCTTCATGACGTAGGCAATCATGGCCTTCCACGTCTCCCTATCTCTGGTGGCTCTTATCACGCTTTCTCCTCTAACGTCTCTCAGCCCTCGTTCTGTCATCCACCTGCTCAGGCCTTTTAAATATGTTATCCGCTGCTTTCCTTTGTCTCTTTTCCCTTCTATCTGACCTGTCAGTATCAGGTTCTCCAAGCCCTCCTTTCTCATTTAGCTGTCTCTTCCTAATGTTCATTATTCATTTCCTTTTCGTTTCCATCATTTTCAAAACCAACTATCTTTACTTGATGTTAAACACAAGGTGTTTTTTGCTTGTGTTTTCTTTAAAAATTGTCATTGCTCACATGTTCATTCCAGGATATTTTTTTTCTTTTAATCATATCACCCCAAGCAAGGTGGTAACGCCACTGATGTGCAGGGGGCTACATAAGAGTGAAGTATGAGAAGAGAGAAAGCCGGAAACCACATTCTAAACAGGGAACAAGGGATGAGCCTCTACACCTGTTCAATAGATGCGGGTGGAGTGTGAACCGGGCGATAGTTTAGTCAGAATCTTTTTCTGTTCCTAATATAATCCCTTCTCTTTTATGTGACATGTTTCTTAAGACATTGGCAATCATGGCTCTCCACAATTTCCTGTCCTTCGTAGCTCTTAATAAATGTTGTCTTTTTGTTATCTCTACTAAACCCTGTTTCGCCATCTATTTACACAAACTCATTCTCTCTTATTCTATGTCGGGTCAGTCAGTTAAGTGCCATACGTGATACCCGCGTGGACGGTCATGTCTCGGAAGAGACATGACTGACTTGGACAGAAAATTTTCCAACAGTAATTTGCCATTACTTTCTGCTGTAGATTGGTTGCCAACCAAGGCTAGAGAAATCAATCTGTTCTGCTATTTAACCCATAGCTGGAGGAAAGAGACGGATTTGTACCTTTTCCAAGGGCATTTGTGCGTAGTGAAAGCAATGAATTCAACTGGATTTCGAAAGTTGCTCTCCGATTTCTCGTTCTGGGCCGATATCCACTGCACCACAACGTACAGCCATGTACCACGTTTAAATTTCCCTTTTTTAATTATTTCTCCTAAACTCTGTTCTGTCAACCATTTACAAAAGCTCATTCCTCTTCTCTTATGTCGCTTCAGGATTTTAGTTATCATGGTTCTCCACAGTTTCTTGTTCTTTGTGGATCTTAATAAATTTCGTCTTTTTATGTCTATCCCTCTTGTCATTAACCTATCCTGTGAGTATCAAATTTCCCAATCCCTCTTTCCTCAGTAAGTGTCCGAGGCACTGAAAATGACTCTTCCTCGTTGCTCACATATTCAGTTCATGTTATCCTCATTATCCTTCTGTAGGACCAAATATATGTTGCTTTAAATCTCTTCTTCATCTTTGAGAAGATTGTCCAGCATTCATTGTCATACAGAAGGACAGAAATAAAATATCAAACGCTATCTTCAGTGATCCAGATTATTCTTTTCTCTTCCTGCTTATTAGTATTTTTTTCTATTTTCTAATTCTTTTGTGCCCAGTAACTATACAGTACTGATTGCGGACACGGAAAGGAAACTACAAGATCTCATACAGAAAGTAGCAGTGGAGAGTGAAAAGAAGGGACTACAAATAAACTTTAAGAAAACTGAGTGCATGGTCATCAGCAAAAGATACAACCCAAAATGCCAAATACAGGTGGAGAATAACAGAATCAAACAAGTCCAAGAATTTAAGTACCTAGGAAGTGTTCTAACAGGAGATGGAAAGTGCGACACGGAGATCCGAAGGCGAATTGGCATGGCAAAGGACGCGTTCCAGAAGATGAGCAAAATAGTAACACACAGGAAATCTCAATAGAAACGAAGAAAAGAGTGCTAGACTGCTACGTGATGTCAGTTCTTCAATACGGCTGTGAATGCTGGACAATATCATCGAAAATGAGGAAAAAACTAGAAGCGGCCGAAATGTGGTTCTACAGAAGGATGCTACGGATATCGTGGACTGAGCATACAAGCAACGACGAAGTGTTAGAAAGAATGGCAACAAAAAGGAAATTGATGCTGAGCATCAGGAAGAGACAACTGAAGTTCCTGGGACATGCAATGAGGAAGGAGAGCCTGGAGAACCTGATACTGACTGGACAGATAGAAGGAAGGAGAGACAGAGGAAGGCAGCGGATAACATATTTGCGGGGTCTGATCAGGTGGATGACGGAACGGGGGTTACCAGGAGCAACAGGAGCAAACATACTAAAAGCCACAAGGGATAGGGAGACGTGGAGATCCATGATCGCCTACGTCCTGAAGGGACAGGGCACATAGAAGAAGAAGAACTATAGTGGCAAAATTGCACAGCCCCCCCCCCTCAGCACTTTCCCTTTTGGGGACGCCATTTTTAGGAAAGTTTAGTCTTTTTTACCGTTTCACTCCAAGCAAGGCGGTACCGCCCCTGGTGTGCAGGGGACTACATAAGAGAAAAGTGAAAGTATAAGCAGCAGGAGAGCGAAGAGAAAGACTAACCAATTACAGGGGATGTCGGAAAAAGAGCAAGAGAAGGATGCGAATACCAGTATGAAGACAGTTTCCAGGATAAAGTGAGAGAGAAAAAAAGGAACAAGATACACGAGGTGATGGGGAAAGGGCAAGAGAAGAACTGGAGTCAAATGTACAAGAGATGGGAACTGACATTGCATTTAAATTCTTGGAGATTATATCCTACAGAGAAGCAAGTATACCAAAGGAAGTTCCATAGATGGGAAGTGCGAGAAAAGAAGCTCATGGAATAGACTCTCCACAATTTTCTTTCTTCTTCTTTTTTATGTACCTTGTCCCTTCATGACGTAGGCAATCATGGCCTTCCACGTCTCCCTATCTCTGGTGGCTCTTATCACGCTTTCTCCTCTAACGTCTCTCAGCCCCCGTTCTTTCATCCACCTGCTCAAGGCCTTTTAAATATGTTATCCGCTGCTTTCCTTTGTCTCTTTTCCCTTCTATCTGACCTGTCAGTATCAGGTAGGCAGCTGAATTTGGTCGATTTAACTGAAAAAGTGTGGGACCTTGTTGTCAGTCTGGTTGCTCGAGTAAATTCATGTGGAAGGGGCATCATGACCTAAGCTCGTCGGAGCAGAAGCGATGGAAATATTTGTAGAAGAGACAGAGGGAAGCCACATCCCGCGGGTGTGAAAGTGGCTGGAGTCGAGCTGCCAGGTCGGGACCAATCACGTTACAGATTCTCTTTTAGAGCCTGTCGAGAATACTGAGATGAATAGTTCCACCAGTCCGTACCAGTTCCTGAAACTGATCTTAGAAAAGTTCGAAAGTACATAAGGGTAAAAAAAAAAAAAAAAAATTTGGGGTTTTCCTCGATTAAATTTATCCTAACATCAAAAAACTGATTAGTCACCTGGAAAGGATCAGGATGTAATTGGTGCATTGGATATCGGCTCGGGACGAGAAATCGTGGAACCGAGTTCGAATTCCAGCTGAATTCATTGCATTCACTTACGCGCAAATACCCTTGGGAAAGGTATTAATCCGTCTCTTCCTTCCAGTTCTGGGTTAAATAACAGGAGAGATTGGGTTCTATAGATTTGGTCGGCAACCAGTCTACCGCAGAAAGAAATGGGAACCTACTGCGGGATAATCTTCTGCCCAGTAAGTCATGTCTCGAAAGAGACATGATCGTCCAAGCGTGTATCACGTATGGCACTTAACTGACTGACTGACTATGTCGATATTATTCAATGAAACATGTTTGAATGAAGATATGCTGTATGTATCTAGGTAACTATTACTAAAAAAAAAATGAGCTTATTTTTTAATTAACTAAAATCTGTTTAAACAAAAGACCAAACTGAAAAGCGCTAAGATAGATGAAAAAAAAAAAAAAAAAAAACATAAAATAGTCAATTATGAACAACAAATCTACGTTTCCGTACGAATAGATGCAACCTGAAAAAAAAAAGATCATCTTTCTCGCGTTCCTTAAGACAACAAACTAGACGAAACTCGTAGCAACTAGGAAGTAATGGCCTGCCTTTTACATACAAAGCTGGCGTGATGGAATTGGTCGGTGCTATTGAAGAAATAAGAGCAGCTAGGTCGAATTTCGACAGAGGTCACTTTTGTTCATTTAGCACAAATGCCTATGGGAAAAGTATTTTCTTATATATAATAAGAACAATTTTAACCGTAAACCATAGGAAAAAAAAAATGACGGGGTGCGTATTATACACAAGAATACAGGTCTTAAAAATACCTTATTTTTAACAGCAAGATGTCAAATACACTCGAAAATAGTTACAAATAAGTTCTGAAACAGAAATTAGGAGAATCAACCACCGACTAACTTCCGGTATATTTATCTTCTTTAATATCGTTAAAAATTAATTTTAGTTAAATATGTGTACGACATTGGGATTTTAATGGATTATATGGTCAGTTATATGCCATACGTGATACGCGCTTTGGGCGATCATGTCTCCAAACAGACATGACTGACTGGGCAGAAGATTATCCCGCAGTGGTTTGCCATTGCTTTCTGCGGTAGATTGGTTGCCAACCAAGACTAGAGAATCCAATCTGTCCTGTTCTTTAAGCCACGGATCGAGGGAGAAGAGATGGATTTTATTATATATATATATTTAATCATATCACCCAGAGCAAGGCGGTAATGCCACTGATGTGCAGGGAGCTACATAAGAGTGAAAAGATTGGAAAAGAGAAAGTAGGAAACCCCATCCTGAACAGGTAACAAGGGATGAGCCTCTTAACCTGTTCAACAAACATGGGTGGAGTGTGAACCGGGCGATAGTTTAGTCTATCTACTCCAATTGAAAAAATAAAAAAAAGAAAAGTGAAAAGATTGGAAAAGAGAAAGCCGAAAACCACATCCAAAACAGGGAACAAGGGATGAGCCTCTTAACCTGTTCAATAAACGTGGGTGGAGTGTGAACCGGGCGATAGTTTAGTCTATCTACTCCAATCATTAATTAGAGGGAGATCAGTTTATTACTTCATAATATTAGAAAACCAATCCCCCACTTTATAACCAATAGGTTTACTTATTTCTCTATTATATTCAGTCAGTCAGTCAAGTGCCATACGTGATACGCGCTTTTGGGCGATCATGTCTCTTTCGAGACATGACTGACTGGGCAGAAGATTATCCCGCATTAGGTTGCTATTACTTTCTGCGGTAGATTGGTTGTCAACCAAGGCTATAGAACCCAATCTGTTCTGTTATTTTACCCATAACTGGAGGGAAGAGACGGAATAATACCTTTCCCAAGGGTATTTGCGCGTAAGTGAATACAAGAAATTCAACTGGAATTCTTCCGAGCCGATATCCACTGAACCACAATGCACATCCTAGCATAATATGGTACAGTTTTTTTTTAAATTAAATAGGGATGTCTGTAATACGGGGTCAGATTATACACCGATGGTTGTGCTAGCACAAACTCGCAAGTCATCGTGATTGAGGGTTTGAACGTAGTGGCTGTGTTCAGACTGTTGATTTGATCAGGCCATATAATGTGCTCTTTCCCAGAAACTGTAATTAAAATCCGTTCAGCATAGTGTCAGTGTAGACCGCAGGTGGGCTCTGGGGGTGTTGAAGAAATACAAATATGCCTGTGCAGGCGTCTGCAACAGGGATCTACTAGACAAGCATACTGGGATACGAGCGGCTGCCATCACATTTTACTCGTGGATGTAATTTATTTCCGATTTTTAAGTTCCGAAGCACGGAGCCGTATTATAAACAAGAAGCATAGAGGCGTATTATACACAAGAAGCATAGAGGCATATTATACACAAAAAGCATAGAGGCGTATTATACACAATATTTGAGTCATGTACTTTTGTTTTGTAAATGACTTCTTTTGGATTACAAAGTCCTTGAAGTAGGCATTTATTTTTGTCCCTGCAGTTGCATTCTTTATTAGTGATCTTGTTTTGTACAATGCTATTTAAATTTCTGGCGTTTGTTTTTTTTTTAATGAAATTTTCTAAATTACTAGTACAGCTATAACCTAGCTTGATTGTATTTCTACTGAAAATTTTGTTTAGTTCTGAGCTTTTTGGAAAGTGTTCATCGATCAGTATAAATTTGGTTTTTACCTCCAAGTTAAATGGTGGGTTGAACCAGATAATGTTTCCTTTCCTATCATCGGTTTCTATCATTTAACTGGGCAGAGTCATACCGACTTCGAAGTTTCGTGAAGGCATCATTATGATCTTTTTACTCCTCAGGACAGATAAAGAAAAATGCACTTTATATATATATATATATATATATATATATGAAATGATTTGTTTGAACATTATTGTGGCCTGATTATTTACGATAAATTTTTATTACGAAAATGTGTGTCATTCGGCAGGATTCGAACCTGCGACCCCTATCCACATAGGGAAATAAAAATTTATCGTAAATAATCAGGCCAGTAGATATAAATATATAATACTGTTTAATTAAAACCGAATATCTACTTAAATATGAGTATCGATCAAAAATAATGTTCTAACAAATCATTTCAATTTGCCGGTTGTTTATAACCAAGTTTCGTTAATCTTCGTTAATTTCCGTAGCATGTTTATATATATATATATATATATATATATATATATATATATATATATCAGTTTTAAACGAGTGCAGTTTAAAGTACAGTTTTTTGTGCTCTCTTCCCCATGATAGTCTCTTCTTATTGGCTGGCCGAAGCAAAAGCTTCTGGCTGCCTTGTAAAATTTTTCAAATTAATAATGAAAAATATTCAAAAGATCTACAATATAATTGTATAGAACACTTTTTAATGCAAATGCATACTGGTCTAAGCCTATTAAGACCAAAATCTAAGTATTAAACAATCAATACGCTCTCACACTCTGATTGAGCACTCTGGAAAAATAGTAGACTTTGATAAACAGTAGCTCTGGAATGTACGCATCGCTCCTTCAGTGAAATGAATTAGATCGCTCTAGCTATTGGGCGCGTATAATGATATGCGCTAAAAAGTCTGCCTACTTCCGCCGAACGCCCATAGCCCACGGGTAGAATCGCCGACTGACGCCATTTTGGTCGGATTTCAATCCTGGGTAAAAAAACAATCGGAGTCTAACCGTACTGATGAGCTGTGATGTGGCGAAACAGATCTGTCTGGGGATGAGGATATATATAAAGTGCATTTTTCTTCATCTGTCCTGAGGAGTAAGAAGATGCCTTCACAAAACTTCAAAGTCGACATGACTCTGCTTATTTAAATAGCAAACTTCTCCATATTAATCCTATTAACAATCAAGTACTTTGCGGCAAACAAACCAGCTTGCGAAAATATCTTTTTATCAGTAAACCAGTGAAAAAAAAAATCTTGGTGGTAAGAATTATCACAACTCAACACTATGTATAGTTTAAGCACAAAGAATTTGTCACAGGCCGACTTCGACGTTTCGTGAGGGTACCGTTATGATGCCCTCACTCATCGGAGTTGGGTATCTTGCAAGAAAGCCAGCCCCAGTGAGTAAAGGCATGAACTTGCTCAATTAAAGTGACAAATTCTTTGCGCTAAACCTATCAACGCTCAACAATGATACCGAGCCACTTTACGTTAAAAAAATCGCTTGCCAAAATAACTTTTATCAGTAAAGTTTTTATCTGAAAAAGCAACTATCTGCGTCAAACATTATCATAACTTCGCACTATAGCTTAGGGTTAGAGTCGCCGACTGACGCCATTTCGGTCGGGTTTCAATCCTGGGTAAAAAAAGCAATCGGAGTCTAACCGTACTGATGAGCTGTGATACGGCGAAACAGATCTGTCTGCTGATGACAATATATATATATATATATATATATATATATATACACACACTACCGGTCATAATTACTAAGCAATCCCAGCTTTTAAAAGAAATGATGTATTTCATACTATTTTTAGTATTTATTGCCAAGTGGATAATTCTAAATGAAAATAGAATGGTTCTTTTGTTATTATTACTTTGTAAAATTTTACAAGGCAAATAGCGACAATTTACACATCGCACCTTGTAGATTTGCCATATATTTCGTTACACACATGACAGATCGAAAGCAAGAAGGACAGAGTGAGACAACGTTTGATCTACACTACCGGCCATAATTATTAGGCCACCCAGTGTTTTTAAAAGAAATGATGCATTTCATACTATTTTTAGTATTTATTGCCAAGTGGATAATTCTAAATGAAAATAGAATGGTTCTTTTGTTAATATTGCGCAACAACATGTGCATCAAATGAACTATTCTGGTGTCCAGTTTTTGTACTCTCTTCCCTATGCTAGTCTCTTCTTATTATTGGCTGGCCGAAGTAAAGGCTTTCTGATTGCCTTGTAAAAATTTTCAAAGTAATAATAACAAAATAATAGCAACATACCTTTAACGAGTAGAATCCATAAAATGATCATTAGAGCCCTAAATTTTCTTGGTTTTAAAGTTGAAGTTTCTTCCAATCTTAAAATAGTTAACTACTTAGATATTAGTCTTAACCTAAATGATGACTCCCACCAGCCTTATCTGAAGGAAAATAGTTTTCCCAGTTCACATTAATATCTCATCTAATCACCCAAAAACTATTTTAGATACCCAACATCGTGAATGAACCGTTTATCATCAAACGTTAAAAACTTCAATGAAAATAAAGAAATTTACAACAAGGCCCTTCGGGAGAGCGGATACAAAAATAAATTACCGTATGTAAAACCAACTATTAACCCTGAACCATCTAATACCAAAAATGAAAATAAATGCAGAAAAAAGAAGGTAATATGATTTAACCCCCATACTGTAGACTAACTAATATTAATATAAGAAAATATTTTCTCAAGCTAATAAATAAACATTTCAATAGCAACAATCCTCAACATAAAATCTTCAATAGGAACACATCAAAAATTAGCTATTC
>JBBBDQ010001995.1:77500-80000 GCA_037127315.1 Ascarosepion bandense | reverse complement strand
TGCTTGTATGCTCAGTCCACGATATACGTAGCATCCTTCTGTAGAACCACATTTCGGCCGCTTCCAGTTTTGTCCTCATTTTCGATGATATTGTCCAGCATTCACAGCCGTACTGAAGAACTGACATCACGTAGCAGTCTAGCACTCTTTTCTTCGTTTCTATTGAGATCTTCCTGTGTGTTAGTATTTTGCTCAGCTTCTGGAACGCGTCCTTTGCCATGCCAATTCGCCTTCGGATCTCCGTGTCGCACTTTCCATCTCCTGTTAGAACACTTCCTAGGTACTTAAATTCTTGGACTTGTTTGATTCTGTTATCCCCCACCTGTATTTGGCATTTTGGGTTGTATCTTTTGCTGATGACCATGCACTCAGTTTTCTTAAAGTTTATTTGTAGTCCTTTCTTGTCACTCTCCACTGCTACTTTCTGTATGAGATCTTGCAGTTTCCTTTCCGTGTCCGCAATCAGTACTGTATCGTCCGCGTATCTTATGTTGTTCAGGTTGTGGCCTCCAATAACAAATCCTGGTGTGTCATCTAGGGTCCTCAAAATATTCTCGCTGTATAGGTTGAACAAATCCGGTGAAAAGACACATCCTTGTCTTACGCCTTTTTCTATCTTTGTGTATCTGCTGAGGTCGTTACCTGTCCGTATGCAGGCCGTTTGCTGCCAGTAGAGATTCTTGATTATTCTTATATCTTTGCCGAAAATGTCGAGGTTGCCTATCATTTCCATCAATTCTTTGTGTCGTATTTTGTCGAATGCTTTCGCGTAATCAATGAAGCATAGGTACAAGTCTTTCTTCATTTGTAATGCCCTTTCAGAGAGCATCCTAATCATGAATATGGCGTTCCTTGTTCCAGTGTCTTTGACGAACCCGCACTGTTCCTGCCCTATCTCTGGCCTGATTCTGCTTCTCGCTCTATTCATCAGGATTCTGACAATCAGTTTTGTGATGTGACTCATTAAGCTGATAGTTCTGTGTAGTTCACACTCGTTTGCACCTGGTTTCTTCGGCAGTGCTATAAATATCGACTTGCATAGGTCGTCTGGTATTATTCCGCTGCTATAAATTTCGTTTATTATGTCGGTAATCTTTTCTATGCCATATTCTTCTAAGGCTGTCAGCAGCTCTATCACTATGCCATCTGGGCCAGGTGCTTTGTTTCTGTTCATTTTGGCCATTGCAGCTTCCACTTCGGATTTTAGTATTTCCGGTCCATCCATCTCCTTGTGTATTCTCGGTTGTTCTCTCTTGTCGCCAAAGAGATCCTTTATGTATTCTTCCCATCGCTGGAGTATTTCCTCTTTCTCTACTATGATTGTCCCTTAACTTTTAAACTCCTGATTCTTGTATGGGGGAGAGGAATGTCTTTTAATATGAGACGACATAGGTATCTGTCTGCTTTCTTCTTTATACTTCCTAATATACAAAAATTGTTAATCCAACCCCATTTTATTTTGCTGTGTATGGATGATTTTTTTTTTTTAGACTTCTACCGGTATAAAATCTTTTAACACATTTGAATGTGAGTAAATAATATTTTCGTTTCGCCGTTGCTGAAGAAAGCGAGGATTACCTCGTAGAAATGGCTATTGAACGGATTTAAATATTGAATTTTTTGTTTGATTATATATATATATATATATATATATATATATATATATATTAATAATGACTAACTAGACTCCGTAAGTTTACACTTCGTAAGTTTACATTAATCTAAACCTTCAAAAAACTGTTAACAAACAGAACCTAAATCCGTTACAATCCGGCGTACTATGTCGTCGGATAAAGGGGGAGAAAAAAAAGAAACCAGCGGAACAAGAACAAAATGTCAAGTATCCGCAGTAAAGAAAAAAAACCCAAACGGAACCTAAACACTAGAAAACGTGCTCAATACGAAAGTACGAAAATACAATAGTAGAGCAAAAAACACGAAAAAATCTAAAGTGAGCCACAAGCTACCGCGGTTTCACACTACGGATCGTCAGGGAATGAGCCTCATTGTAGTGTGAAACCGCGGTAGGTTGTGGCTCACTTTAGATTTTTTCGTATGTATATATATATATATATATATATATATATATATATATATACTGTATATTTAAGCAGCAATTCAATTGGAGTAGATAGACTAAACTATCGCCCGGTTCACACTCCACCCACATCTATTGAACAGGTGAAGAGGCTCATCCCTTGTTTCCTGTTTAGGATACGGTTTCCGGTTTTCTCTTTTCCAATCTTTTCACTGTTTTCCTTATTTTTTATTTTTTTTTTCAATTGGAGTAGATAGACTAAACTATCGCCCGGTTCACACTCCACCCACATCTATTGAACAGGTGAAGAGGCTCATCCCTTGTTTCCTGTTTAGGATGTGGTTTCCGGCTTTCTCTTTTCCATTCTTTTTACCCTTACGTAGCCCCCTGCGCATCAGTGGCGTTACCGCCTTGCTCGGGGTGATATGATTAAAAAAAAAAAAAAAATCTCTCTTTTATGCA